>JAVDPK010005840.1:0-18863 GCA_034780415.1 Cichlasoma orientale
ACACACACACACACACACCCACACACACACACACACCCACACACACACACACACACACACACACACACACACACACAAAATAATCACGTTACAATGTATGAGTCATAAAACCAATGAATATTGTGCGGTCAGTGTTGATCAAAGGTGTTGGCTTGATTTTTTTTCTCTTCTGGCTGGTTTACAATATATTTAAATCACTCAGGTAATTACCCACCTGGTTTCCTCCCCAACATTGAAACCGTGAATTCATAAAGGGAACTTTTTCCCTTATTCTGCATCATACGTTGGGATTTGTAAGCCATGACTGGGTACTATATTTGTTAAAAGTTTGAATATAATATCACGGCTCTAATTGGAGCAAAATAATAAAAATACTGTTTTGTGGGAAAAAAAATCTTGAAGCTGGGCCCTTCAGTTAGGGGGGAAAAAAAGAGAAAAGCTAAACTAATAAACTCTATTTTCCCATAGAAACCATATACTGTCAGAATATCTCCTTTATTATTGTGATTATTTTAATTATTTGTTCTTCCAAGTCTTGGCAATCAGGAGACATAAGAAATATCATTTTAACTGAAAGGATCAAAAACAGTAGCACAAGTGTAAAGTCATGGATAAACAGGAACTTGATTACAACTGTTTGTATGTCTCTTCCACATCTTGAGTTGGCCAGTGTAAAAAAGACACTAATGTTCTTTTGGAAAATAAACAGCAATAACATGGAAAATGGTGTGAGACATGTACTGCCCTCAGTCTCTATCTGCTGGGTTTATCTATACCCAAACTAACATCGCAGACATGGAGTACGGTGAAACTCTGTGGCAGCAACATGAGCACTATAATGTGTAATGTTATTGACTTATGGCAGGAAGCTCACACCATAATAAGCATTAATCTGTGGTCTTTTCTTCTATTAGTCTTGGATTTATTAAAACACTATTGTGCAAATGTATGTTGGCTAATCTATGCAGTATTATGCTTTAGTGCATACTCTCAAAGATGAGGACAGCGATGAATTTGGTATACAGGTTCAAGGATGATGCAGAGAAAATACTGAATATATTAAATATGAAAGAAAAGCCTCAGGTCTGTCCCCTTTAACCTTCTTTTTCTGCTCCTCCTTCAGCTTCACATCAGCCTCCCACTGGAGAATTATGACGTGGTAAAAATAGGAGCTGGACTTTGCTCAGTGCTGAAGCTTTCTCGGTAAGTCTGTCCATTCACTCACTTGAATGAGACCAGTGGCAACTGTACCAGGTCATCTTCTTCTTTATGATATGTTGCCATCCTTTACAGTCAGGACTTGGAGCTCAAACACAGGCACCTGATGATTCTGGAGGACACACTGGCCAAAAATGCACACATCCTGGAGGTGGAGCAGAAGCTCCAGAGCCTCCTCCAGATTTTCCTGTTTGCCCACGGCACCACTGTGGTCTTCATCAACAAGGCCAGACTCCAAAAGGTCATGGGAAGCTCCAGATTTTGTCCATATACTTAGGTAGAGTGTATTAGTGCGCTACTGCCACCTGTGGCCTTTACCAAGAGATGTTTCATTTATTAAAATTGTGAGCAAATTCATGTTGACTTGTTTGGAATCACTTTGCATTTATTTTGGTTAGGATGAAATGGCTTGGGATTTTTTTTTTCACGACCAAAACAAAGTAAGACTACATTCATTTTGACATTTTTGGACAGTGGAGTTACACTTCTGCATGGACTCGACTCAAACCTTTAAACTGTTCATGAAAACCGAAAACTGAAAAGGATACATTAAAACACTGTTTGAACTCTAACTGAAAGGTGGCGGTGCAGGCAACTAGGTATTTCTAAGTTTCTCATGTTGATGATGCTATTTGTGATTGTTCTCATGAGATTTCTTTTATTTATACTAATAGGGGTTCTTTATCAAAGAGACATTCAACAATAATCTCAGGGCATGTTCTTAAATATCTTTGATCTATGATGACATTATTTACATGCATGCTGCCTCTTCCAATATTGTATAACCTTCATTAAGTCTAAGGAGACAACAGCATTTATATATATTTATTGCTGTGTAGCCTCTTATTTCTTACAAACAGCTGTGATGATGTCTGTGCTCCTGAATGACTCCCACTGTTTGCTCCCGGATGTCAGTCGTAGCTTGTACAGTATCACCTCTTTGACCAGGTCAGATTTATTGTAGCAACGGCCCCTAGCAACGCACCGGACCCATGGAGACTGCAGGCAGTGTTTAAGTGAAAGAATTCGAATTCGAATCTACACCATTCGAAACACACAGGAAAAAAAACGACACATAACTGATCGCTTATGAATTTTACGGACTGACTTCACGCCGTTGCTTTAAGGTGAAGATGGGATGCGTAAACTCCACAAACACCGCGGTCCAACCGCTGACAGCCGACGAGGTGAATGGAGACGAGGTAGGCTCGATGCCCCACAACCCGCTAATGAATCTGCGGAGAGGAGGTCATGTTTCTTCATGTTTGTGGCAGTTGTTAAATCTTGAAGAGCTGTAATGTGCTACATCGCAGGTGTTAACAACCAAATCAGTGCCATCTGCGTAATTTTACCAAACATACATCGGTCATAAAGGGAAAGCAGGAAATTCATCGTTAGATTTTCGTAAACTTTATTCATCTGGGATATTTATGCTAATTATGAAAATATAATTAAATAAATGTTGAAAGATTGAAAACAAACATTTCTCCAAACACTCTTTTAATGTGGATGGAGTTGGATATTCATTATAAAGTCCTCTGGATTGTAGAAAAAAAATGTTTTTTCTTTTCTTTAACAGGTTTTGTAAGGCTGGTAGCCCACATAAATAAATACAATTTTGGGCTTGCTCTTAGATGCTAAAGCTGAATTCATTGAATTCAAATGGGGATTACTGGGAACATAGATGATGGTTTTAATACACTAAGATGTTTACAGATTACAGCCTGTAGATTGTGTATAAAGTTTAAATGCATATAAAAGGGGAAAAAAAAAAAACAACCCACTTAAAATTCATCAATATAAAACCTTCCATAAGTATATGTCTTAGAAAAAACTTTTTTGGTCATGTTCTGAAATCAGTTGCAGTGGGTTTTATATAAGTGTTTCCCCATCTAAATCCATAATTCATATTTTACACGTGACCCTCATAGTTTGCAGTAGCGTTGAAAAAGATTACTTAAACGTACAGTGCGAGACTCAGCATAACAGGCCTGTAGATGCAAGTTTATTTGCATTTGTGAACTTGCACAGTAAACTTTAGTTGCTTTAAATGCTGCCTGGTTTGTTTAATCAATACCAGCATACACTACAAGAAAATAAAAGGTGAAAATGTATTTCTAAAAACTATTTTCTTGTAAAATTTTAATGTCCAGCTTTACTGCAGCTGTCAGATTGGGATGATAAAATAAAAAATACAAACAGGCCAGCTGTAGCAGAGTACACATAGCCTGTTACACGGGAACCACATTATTGTTCCCGTGCTGCTGTGCTCATGATAATATGTCAACACAGATGTTACTAAGACAACATCATGTCTGCAATACTATAAGAAATGGTGTCAGGGATGGTGTTTCTGCACTTGTTTTGTGTGTCTGTGCTGCCAGGACAAGATGGAAAGTAAACTCAGTGGTCGTGGAGACTCGGCTGTGTCGAAAGGCACTACAGACAGTGGGGTGGTGATGGAGAACAGAGAGATACCTGGAGAGATACCTGGAGCAGTGCCCAGAACACTCCCTCCTCTAACATCTGAGAGTGTCAGAGAAAGTGAGGTAGACAGAATTACACAAGACGGTGGGTACACTGGACAACCTGACTCGTCATGCTGTAGAGAAAACCCAGGACGCAAAACTTTTGTGGTTTATTTATTCATTGTTTGTTTTTTCTCCCAGACATGCTTCTTCGGTATAGTGAAATAACCGAGCGTCAGAAGTCCAGCGTGATCCTGGAGGAGCTGCTGAACCAGGGCATCATCCCAAAGGAGCAGCCCAGAGAAAAGGGCAGCGGGGCTGGAGAAGCCTACAGTATCACGGTGAATACGTGGTCTGCACTACTGACCTAACAGGCCAGTTATCTGACACCTTTTCTGCAGATGGAGCTTTATGTTTGGTAGAAAGCACTGTGTCAGTGTAGTGATATAAACAGGTTAAATGCTCTAAAACATGCAATTTACTCTCAACTCATTGGACTCAGGGAAATAAAAACATTATGTGCCTCTATTGAGAAGTGCACACAAACACATGCAGGCAAGTTTTCCTGGCTCAAAGGAACCTAACATAAAGATACTACAGAATTCTAAGAGTAAAATATTATATAAAAGTTTTAAAAAGTTTAATTTGAAAGAGTTAGAACAAAGCAGCCTTTAGACAAAAAGAAAAAGTCATTACATTTGTTTTGAGGTTAGGGATAAAGTTATGGTTAGGCAAGTGGTAGTAATGTTTTTTTGTCTACACAACGCTCTGTGTTTGTGTGTATCAGCTGGACGATGGTGAAGGTGTCAGGCGCAGGCCTCCTGCAAGACTGGAGTCTCTTAAGGTCAAAAAAGCTCAAAGTGTCCACAGCAGAGAAGCGCTGGAAAAGAAGATCTTGCTGGCTGAAGAGAGACGCAAGGTACAGTGTGTGTGTGTGTGTGTGTGTGTGTATCTGCATGTGACATTTTCCTCAACACCTCTTCTCTGTCATAGTTTTTTCTTTCCCAGAGTTGATCTCATTTTCCTCTCCCACACACTCTCCACCCTCTTTCAGTTAAAAGAAAATGAGCTCAAGATGCGTTTAAGGACCAAGTCTGCACGTGTCCGTGCCCCTGCGACCGTCTCCACCACTGAGGAGGACGAAGACATGCCCCTCACGCCCCTCACGCCTCTAGCACCACCGCATCCCAGCCAGACGCGTGAAGCTGCAGAGGGAGGAGAGTGGGTGAGGGAGGATAGAGGTGATGGCAGGGAGTGTGAGGATGAGGTGAAGAAGGCAGGAAAGAGAGAAAGGAGAAAGGAGGAAGTAGATCATAGAGGGGAAGGTGCAGAGAGGGAAGGCGACGAGGAAGAAGAAGAAGAGCTGACCCAGGTGCAGCAGCTCACAGCCTTAGCGGAGCTGGAGAGTGATTTTAGCTTTCAACATGCAGAAGACAAAGAAGAAGTATTTTAAACTATTACACAAATGAGCCATTAATCAGCACAAAGGCGTACAGAAAGAGGAAAGGAGCCAAAAAGAATTCATTTTGCATGATCGAGAGTTGTGTAAACTTGTAAAATACATGTGTCAGAATCAGGGGTGAAAGTAGTTTTAAATTCTTGCCATATATATATTTTAATGTTGCCTACCTGGATAAGACAGAAATTAGAAGCACTTGGCAATGTGGAATACATTTTTTCAATTGTTAAGGAACTGAGATGTTTGCACACACTTAACACTACTGATAACCACCTCCACACATTCTGGCTCTGTCCACCAATACAAAACTTCTGAAAAAAAATAATCACTAAACTTTCTCAAACCTCAATCCCCTTGGCAACCACTGTGTTTTGGAGGTAAATGCCCTCTAGTGTAGTATAAATGAAATCTCTGGTCTTAAGCAGTGTTTTCGAGCTGTGCTGTTGTTGAAATTGAGCAGAATAACATGAAACACAATTAGTTAATCTCTCTTTGCTTTTAATTGGGATATTTTGTAACAAGCAGACAGACATTAAATGTAGCGGTGAACGTTTTAAAGGCTGGCCGTTGAGGAAAGCCTCCAGCTCCGAGGGGAGAGAAGCTAGAGAATTGAGGCTCCAGCATAGCACGAACAGTTCAGAAACAATTTGAATTGAGAAAAAAAAAGCTATTTATTAACTGATTAAGTCGTGTTTTAGACTGCTTATTGCTAGCAGATCTATTCTGACCCAAAGTGCAGCCGTGAGGGGTTCTGAATGACGCTTTACAGCAGACAGCCGCTCCCCCTCTTCCAGGTACCGCGTACCGGCACAGAATCTTTTAGTGGTATGCAGTACCGGACCGTACCGGCTTACTTTCACCCCTGATCGGAATTGTGTAAAATATATTTTTAATTTGTGATTGACTTTAGTTGAAGCTATTTTACTGTGAAGGTTTGCAGACGAACTGTTAAGCACAAAGGAATATGAGGGTTTTCTATTAAATTCAATGTATTTTACCTCACTGAATGCTTTAATACCATACCATACCACTTTATTTATAAAGCACTTTAAAAACAATAGCAGGGCTGACCAAAGTGCTGTATAATAAATAAAGAGAATAAACTTTATGCACTTAATGCCAACAGACCAAATGGATTTTTTGCCCAGAACTGAGAAAAATGTCTGTGTTTTCATGTCTCACTCTGCATGTGAATGGTGTACTCTGTGCAGCTGCGCTGTTGGACATAAGGTGGCGCTCTGTCAGTGGGTTAGCCTGAGCCTGGAGTCTCATCTGTAAGACGAGCTATGAGGGAGTGTTTTTGGCGTGTTGGTGTGTTTAAGTCATTGTCAATTAAATTCTGACTTTTCCCCCTTTTTCCCCGTGGTTCTGAGTGTGTGAAAGACAAGTGTGTAATCAGTGATTTATTACAATCCATAAAATGTAAAAGTTTTAGAGATTCGCTATGAAAACTCAGAACTTTAAAACATATTTTTGCAGAGAGATTAGGGCTGATACCTTAGTGTAGTGCTGTGGGTCTGTTTCACTGACCTTTGACCATCAGCTTTCCTCTGCTTGACTGATGTGTAAAAGCCAAATGATTGACAAGGACAAAGCTCCAGCTCTTACAGCCTTCCTATGCTGACGGCGTGTTATCACAGAAAATGCGTATGTTTTAATTCCTCTGGAAACAGCTAATATGGAAACAACATTTACGAAGTGGGCTTATGTTTCTGGTGGTTTAAAGTTCAAGCTTCCTGGAAATAAAGAATAAACGAAGCTTTGAGTGGAGGGAGCATATTGTTTGAGGCAATTCAGACTAGTCAGCATGCTGCAGAGACAATAAGAGCACGCAACCTGACCAGATCCCCATTGTTCAGCTCGAGAAACTCGATATTGGTACCCCTTTATTTGGACTTTTAAAGGCGTGTGGCTGCATTAATAAAACAGAGTGAATGGCTTTATCAGGTTGCAGTTCATTGGGATGTGGAGTCCTGCAGATGGAGGTGACAGCATCACTGGCTCTTGTCAGACTTTTACCTGGAAGAATACAGATTCTGGTTTGAGATAAATAAAAATTTTAATGATCTATGTTTCATAAAGTTTAGACTGATCGTCATTGGTCCCCATACAGCGACCTGAGAAATGAACAGCACAAGGTAATGCTCCTGCTGTAAATGTGTCTGCTCACTGTGTTTTGTGGGATAGATACACGTATGTAGGCCAGCTCACAGAAGTGAGACACCATGAATGATTAACAGCAGAGCTCCTGCTCACATTACTGGAGGTGAATTAGTTCTCCTGGGCTGTTCAGAAGGATATTCAGAGATGCAGCAGTATGTCCTCATCAGACTCTGACACTTGTGTTTGAATTCACTGATTGTTTTATTTGATTTCTCTGCATCATAGCGCCGCACCTTATTTAATTACTGAAAGTTTCAAAACAATAAGAGCTGACTCGGAAAGTACAGAGATAAATTAAAATCACATAACTTCAAACTTTTTACAGTTGGACTCATAACCTTCCCACTCAAGGAACAACAATTTAAAAAAAAAAAAAAAAGTAAATAGATCTTTTAAAGACACATGACCTCCTATTGTGTATGACTTCTTTATTTATCAATTTATTTAACAGGGACAACAATTAAATGGACCAAAAATATAAGAAGCATGCCAGATTACAGCAAAGCTGCTTCAAGCCCTTCAAGCTGTCTGTAGTGGCATGTGAATCTTCTCAGAGGAGTTTCAAAGCCACTCATGTCTGCTCGCTCACTGACGGACTGAACTCTTCCAAGAACATTTTTTAAACCTAATCTGCATCCTGTTTTAACAGACAAAGAGCAGTTATATATTTGTAATAGAGGGCGGAGGGGAAAAGCCACATTATTTTTCACCTGAGCTGTTGCTCACTCACTGCTCCTTTTTGTGCCAAACATATCATCAGTGAAGTCTGGTTTTGTTGGCCCCTGATGGTTAATTAAACGTGATTCCGGCGCCGGATCTTTGTAGTGAAGGAGCTCCAATGTTTCACGCTGAGCAGGCTTCCCAGCTGTTTGTGCACGCTGGTGGGATGGACTAAAAAACTGGGTGGAGTTAGAGGCGACGCTTTTAGGAATGGGTCCCAAACCTATTTAGTTAGACAGCAGAGTTACCAAGAAGAGAGCTGGAAACACCTGATGGTATCTTTGGGACAATCCGCTCCATATTTCTGCCCTCTTACTGTCGCAAGTTTGATCTACCTCCAGGCTTCTTCGCTGTCGAGTTTTTGTTTTGTTTTCTCCTCTGAAAAACTTTAGAGCCAGCATACTCTCCCTTTCTTTCTATCTCTCTTCATCCAAAGTATTATCGATAAGGAGACATTGCACTACTATTATTTTTTTTAATAGTTTCTATTTATTGTATTTTTGCACTAACGATGCACACCACGCAAAAGGACACGACCTATACGAAGATTTTTGTTGGGGGTCTTCCCTACCACACCACGGATTCCAGTCTCAGGAAATATTTTGAAGTTTTTGGTGAGATTGAAGAAGCGGTGGTCATTACCGACAGGCAGACCGGCAAGTCCAGAGGTTACGGATTTGTAAGTATCACTTAATAACACCGCAGCTTTCCACGGCAGTTCACGTCTAACGCGGCGCGCTATTTGCGCACGTTATGAAATTCCTGTCATCTCGCTTATTCTGTTAAGACTGTCTCTGTCTTGCACAACACCGTGACTAACACTGATATATCTGTGGGTCACGGGTTGTTTATGTTTTGATAAGCAGCCCCTACTTAAATTTGTCATTGGCTTCTGTCGCAATCTCGCACCCACCAACTTGTTGCACGCTGGTATGCGCCCTGACACGTTTTTTTATTTTTTCTAAGGAGCTGCTACACTGGCAGCTGCGGTGGGCTGAGAGAAACCTCTCGATAATTTCTTGATTTTGCAGAGCAGGTTTGTTGAAACGGTCACGGGTTCTTCCTCTTAAAGCGGTTTACAAGGTCTTGCTCAGACTTGTCATCAAACCAGAGAACAAAAGTGTTTCAAGCACATTTTTTTGAGATAAGAGCAACCAACCACGCACTGTTACTAAAACGAAAAAACTTTTTATTTATATATACACATATACTGACCTTCATAAAAAATATACATATATACATATATAAAAGAACTGGAAGCCAAAACTTGACCCTTATTTGATCTGTTATCAAAGTAATCTACATTTTTCCCACACTGATCTACCCTTGATTTAATCAAGTATCTACCCCCACTCACTTCTTTGTGAGTGGGGATTCACTTGACTTTTGCTTTAAATCCTTTCTTTGCTGTTGCTTCTACATCATATTCATTTATTATTTGACTTTTCTTTATTGTCACCCCAATAATGCTTATTATGGCCGAGCTCAGCATGAACTGCTCTAATTAGAATTAAGGGCCGTAAAAGGAGAAATGAAGGCTTCAGGTTGGTTGTGGTGGTCAGCCTGGCTGATAAGTTTCATCACATCCACACGAGGGTGATAAATGTGTGTGTGCTGCCAAATACTTGCCGCTGTCAGTGATGCCCACAGAGGCACACACAAAAGGAGGACTTTGCACGTGCACACACACACATACACACACACTTCTATGGAAAATGTTTTCTCTCTTTCTTATAAGCGCTAAAAGTTCCTCTTCTTATTTAAACCTCAACTGCATTTAAAAACCTCATTCAGGGCTTCGTTTCTCCTCCTCTCAGGTGACGATGGCAGACCGTGCAGCCGCAGATCGGGCCTGTAAGGACCCCAACCCGATCATCGATGGCAGGAAGGCCAATGTCAACCTGGCATACCTGGGTGCCAAGCCTCGGGTGATGCAACCAGGTAAAATCAGCCACGAGTCTCTTAGTTTTTTTGTTTCTCAGATGTCGTCTCGAGATGTTGCTAGAAGGTACTCAGCTTGTGGCATTTAGTCTGTCGCTGAGGGGGGCTGTTTTTCTTTTCTGTATTTAAAGTTATTTTGTCTTGCAGGTTTCACCTTTGGTGTCCCCCAGATTCACCCTGCATTCATCCAAAGGCCTTATGGGTAAGGACTGATGAGTCTTCATGTTTTTAATGGAATGCTGAGATTTGAATTGGATCAGTTTTGTAAACATTTTTCAGTTTCCTCAGTGTGATGCATTATATTTTATCCTTTATCTCCTTGAGTAAATGTTGACTGATTATCAGAGGTGGACAGTAAGCTACGATTAGAACTGTTTTTTTTTTTTAATGATCGTCCACCAGAGAACCTCCAGTCAGACTGCTTTTCTTAAGTTTGCCTGTTTGTAGAAATACGTGTGAGTGAGTGTACGTTCTTGTGCGAGTGTGCTGAATGGACAGTGATGGAAACTTACAGCCTCACTCAATGTTATCTATCTTTCTCTGGTTCGACAGGCTCGCTCTCGGTTAAACTAACTGTGCTGGTTTGTGGGATAGTTCTGCGAGCGTAATCACAGATCAGAGAAAAGGAATTACCTGTAGACTCAAACACACAAACAAGCTCTCAGAATGGTGATTACAGATGCATGTACGTGGGTTTCGTTTTGACTTTTTTCATTTTATTTGAATAGAACTTAGCTTTGTGTGCAGTTATGAAGTGGTGTTGTTAGCTAAACCGTGTGCTTTCTTACCTTAGTGATTTAAAAAAAAAAAAAAAAAAAGTAAAAGAAAAGAAAAAAGCTGGACTGATTGTTGTTTTTTTGGGGTGTTCTTTTTCCTTTTTGTGGAAGCGTGTCTACTTTGCCAAGGAGAAGCAAAGTTTTTTTTATTATTATTATTGCTTTTAGCTTGTGGTTGATCTGTTTTGTTTAACAGGATGTGCTGTTTTGTGTTTCTTTTCCCCTCTTCTGGCTGTTTTGTTTGAGTGAGTGGTGACTTTTCTGTGTGAAGTTTCTTTCTACCACCCCTTCCCCCCTCACACTTTCCCCTCACAGTAACAAAACCCATCACTGCTTGCGTGTGCGCGTTGCATCTTCCTGCTGTTTCAAAGATTAACACAACACGGCAGAGACAAACTCACTGTCACCCTCCTTCTCTTTGCTCTATAGAGAGATGCGGAAGTCTTGTGAATGAACGAAAAGCTTCCCGGCTAATATGTGAGCTTATATGTGTCTGATTGCACTGGTACATATGGGGGTATGTGGTCTTATTGTGTGTGTGCATATGTCCACTTGCACCCAGCTCAAGTCAGCGTACCAAAATCTCCACTGTGACACAAACAAATGTCTGGATTTCTCTCTCTCCCTCTCTTATTCTCTCAGAGCGAGCTTTCGTCACATGGGCTCGTGGTGTTAAGGAAAACAAGCGCGCCCATTGTGCCACACAAAGCCCCGAATGCTGACGCTGCAGTCGCATGAAGCTGAGCAGTGTGTGTGTGTCTGTGTTAGGGGGTCCAGGGAGGGTACGCGAGCTGTCTCTGTGTGTCATGTAAGAGCAGGGAAGAGGCCATTTAAATAGAGTCATGTGAGTGTTTTAGGGCCTGTCTAACATAAAGCCTCTAATATGCATTGCACAAGTTATCCATCATACGTGACTCATGAACAGGATAATGTATGAAATTATTGACAAAATTCTTCTTCCACCTACAATATCAATTAATAGCTCTAACTAATCTGCAAGTCAAGATTTGAGAGAAACAGATTGACCTAATTAAAGAGTACCCCCCCCCCCTCCCCACAATGGCTATTGAAGTAGTATCATCATTTTATTTTTTCACATATCCAATGAGTCTGGGAGGCGAGTTACAAGCATGACCCGGTCCAGGGACAGTGGCAGGCGGGGATTCACGTGAACACGTCTCAGCAGGCTTCAACGCTCTCGCTTCTCCTTCACTCTGAACGTGGTGACGTCGGCCGTTGCAGAACTGAATTATGGGTTCATTGGTTTGCTTTGCTTGCACTGCAAGTTGAGAGAAATTCGACTTTTGAAGCGCCACCGCAGGCTTCAGCCAATCGAATCATATCCATTCAAATGGTGCAGCATTTGAATGGATATTCAAATAGGAAATATTGCACATTCTGAAAATATCCTGAGAGAGAAACATGGTTGAAACATGGCTGCCTGTGCAGCTTGGCATCAAAATGTAGGAGAAGTTGCTAATTGGTGTCAATAATCAGCCTGCTGTATATGAACAAAGACACTAACAGGCAGCTAGCGTGGCTAATCCTAACTGCTAATCAGTGCTCGGTTAGCTTTCCTTGTAATAATTGGCTGTTATTGCCAGTGTGTGCCAAGCAAAGATACACCCCCAAGCGCCCACCGTGAAGCACTGAAGCACAGCATTCATGTGAACTCTCCCTAATAAGGGCGTCACTGAGGGGACAGAAACCTGCTGTGGAGCAGAAGGCCTTGTAAACCGATTAGAACAAAAACTGCAACAAGTAAACAATTAAACCTCATGACTTTCTGGCTTCTTCCTACACATGCCCCACTTTGCATTCTTTCTGTCTGTGGCCCTGTGTGTAAACACAAATATGTGGAGAAGTACACTTCTAAGCTGGCCTCCTCCTCTGCAGAGAGTTTGTAATATAAACTCCCAACAGCAGCACAGCAACTATATGCGATAAATATCCGTCTTCAGGGAGCTCCAACGACATAAGACAGCCTCTGAGGAAAGATTGCATTCACAGCCTTTGAGCACATCACACTGTTCAGAGTAAGATCCAGCATGCATATAAACACCGGACCGTAATAAAGCATTTTCCATGTAAACAACTGACCTGAAATCTTCATCAAATTTAGAGAAGTGTGGGCATGTAACTGCAGCCATTATCTCCACAGCAATGAATTAATTCATTGTAAGTAAACTCAATGCGAGAGATGCTTAGGATGAAGTTACAATTCACAAAAGAATGAACCAAAGAACCCCCTCAAATTGTTGGTCCCTTAAACTCACTTTAGCAGTGAATTTTGCATTTTTACCTTTTTTTTCAAGAGACAACTGATCACAGCTAAACATCATTTTACATCCTTAAACAGCTCAAAAACAGAATTTATGTTCTCAGAAAATGTCACTCTCGAATCTTGACTTCATCACAGTTCAGAGTAGAGTCCCTTTGCTGTTAATACGCTTCCATACTGAATGATTGGTGAAGGTTTTGATGCGTTCTTTATCCTAAAGCGCATCAGAGTCAATGGTCAGCTTGGTCATAATAACTTTTTGAATTAGGAAATGTTTGTGCTGCCAAACTCTCACATACACAACACAGCCGCCTCACACACATTAGACTCCCTCGGCAGACAGCATGCAGGATAGAAGAGAACCTTTATTTAGCCTTGAACTCAACCACCGGGTTGCACGAACATGACCCTCCATTAAAGGCACAGGAACAGTCAGGCACACCGTAGATACCAGCATTCCTGCGCAAATCAGCCACATAGTTACTGGGATAATTTAAATGTTCTTATTCTATGACCACCTGCACGGAGAAGAGCAGTTTTTTGTTTGTTTGTTTTAATAAGTGCCATATGGGATCTGCCAGGCAGGGCTTTGCTTTCTATTGCAAAAAATGCTGAATATGCTAATGAGTGTGTGTGTGTGTGTGTGGTATTCTGCCCGTACCATCTTATACTGTGGCTAGAGTGTTGAAAGGAACCGGAGGAAGCTCAGCACCACACTAAAAGTTTGATTTCAAGAATATATGTCTAAGTTGTTTTTTTTATGTGAGATAATCAAAAACTGTCTGAGCTACAGTCTCTACATCAACAATAAACAGTTGTTACTGAATCTAACCAATAGCATGAAGCCCTGTTCTGACTCCTCATCTACTGCCACATGCAGCTCTGTTAAACTCTTTTCTGAATTAGTGTTAAGGTTGTGTTTAACTAGTTTATAAACTTAGCACAGAAAGTAAGGAGATTTATGTTTGGTTGCTTATTTCATTGTTGTAACAATGCTTCTTGGCTATAAAAGCCAAGAAGATGGAAAGCCTGTTTATTTCCCCTTAAATGGTGCCACATTTGTAAGGAAAATGCATTTGTGGGTTGCACTCGTGAAAAATTTGACAGATTTTCTCTGCCAATGCCAAACAGCTTTTATTGACTCTAGTTTGGTGCCGTTTATTGGATTGGATGATTGAAGTATGAAGAAACAAGACATATTGACAGTTTAAAAATTTATTCATTTAACAAACAGGGGCCTCAGTAGCATGTGGAAGAATCATCCACAGCCACAACAGCCTGGCACCTCCTCCTCACACTGGCCACCAGCTTGGTCACACTTCTGTGGGATGGCATCCCATTCTTCAACCACCATTTGTCATAAGTCAGCCAATGTGGTTGTGTTGGTCACTGTGGCACAAACAGCACACCCAAGCTGATCCCACAAGTTGAACACTTGTGGGATCAGCTTGGATGGGGCCGAGGTCAGGACTGCAGGCAGGCCATTCCATCCTCTCCACTCCCAAATTCTAGAAGTGGTCACTGATTAATCCCGCTCTGTGGGGGGCGAGCAAGTTGTTATCTTGGATTGAGTTTGGTCCCAGACTGTGGTGATATGGGATCACCACTGGTTGCAGACTCTCATCTCAATATCTCTCTGCATTGAGGTTGCCTCCAATGATAACAAGCTTGAATGTCATCACCAGGGGTACCAGACGCTCAAAACAGCAGTCAATAGCAGAATAAGTTGTTTGGCACTGGCAGAGAAGATTTAGCAAGTTTTTCATGGATGTAACCCACATACTCAACTCTGCTGCTCAACCCACAAATGAATTTTCCTTACAAATGTGGCTCCATTTAAAGGGAAATAAACAGGTTTTCCAATGGTGTGGGATTTATTGTTACAACAAAGAAGTAATCAACATAAGCGCACCTGTACTGCTTCCACTGGAATTAGGAGGGTAAGTAGCAGCAAGGTGCTGCTAATCAAATGCATTTGATTAGCTGATCATCAGCAAATGTGAGCGCGCACACAAAAGCAAAATTATTGTGAGTTTACTGGTCTGTAGCTGGTCTGTGTGTTAACACAATGCCACAATTTTCTCAGTAGTGGACGTCCCAACAAATTCCCCCCAAGGTCAGAGAAACTGCAAAGAACCAAGAGCTAAATCGCAGACTCTAGAGGCCTCAGTTATTATGTTAAATGTTAAAGTTCATGACAGTACAATTAGAGAAAGACTGAACAAGTATGGCTTGTTTAGAAGGGTTACCAGGAAAAAGCCTCTTTTCTCTAAAAAGAAGATGGCAGCATGGCTCACATTTGCAAAGCTGCATCATTAAAAACCCACAAGACTTCTGGAACAATGTGCTTTGGACAGAGGAGACCAAAGTGGAGACCATAATTGGTAGGGGTGATGATTTGGGTTTGTTTTGCAGCCACAGGACCTGGGCACCTTTCAGTCATTGAGGCCATCTGTCTGACAGCTAAAGCTAGGCTGAAATTGGATCATGCAGCAGGACAATGATCCCAAGTACAGCAGCCAATCTACTGAATGGCTGAAAAAGAAAAGAATCAAGGTGTTGCAATGATCCAATCAAAGCCTGACCTCAACTTGATTGAAATACTGTGGCAGGACCTTAAGAGGGCTGTACATAAACAATGTAAGAGACTGATAAAGTCATACAGAAAAAAATGATTACTTCAATTTACTGAGCAAAAGGTGATTTTACAAGATACTGAATTATGGGGTGTACTTCAGTGTTACAGGATTGCACAGAGTCCTATGAAAACTTTCTTTTTCACATGACTGTACGCAAAAAACAAAATCATTCAAAAGTTCAATGAAGTCCCTACTTAAGGTGGTACACATGCCCACTGATTGGACCATTTAAAAACTCTCCTTTAGATTTCTATTCAGCATGTGTAAGATTTAGTGTAAGATTTCCCTTAAACTATCTCTTAAAATACTCACTGTAACTAAAACCAGTTTGCAAGCCCTACTATCTTCATCTATGAGGCCTGTTTATATATTTAACTGCAGTCAAAGCCAGGAGTCATACAAATATTAGAAAGTGTGTAGAAAGATGGATCCCATGTTATTATCAGATTATGAGATTATTAGATTTGCTGTCTTGTGTGATGCGTTTTCAGAGCACAGGGCTGTAAGCTTTTATATTTTTTAGATGATCAAATTATATTATTATAGATTTAGCACTGACATCTGATGTGAAATCCTGCTAGGGTCTTATTTTCTTGGCTTTTCACACAGCACACCTGTGGGTCAGCCCCTGCCTTTTTAATTGGTTAAACACGCTGTTAAAATGACAAGGGGCATCAGTCCTGTAAGCAGTTAGATAATAAGCGTATAGCAAGTATCCAAGCAGTGGAGGTTCTAAGGAATCTCTTTATCACAATGTCTGATTGTATGTATATGTCTTGTGTATGTCTTGTGTCTTTGGTTGTTGGTATTAGACTAGCAAATACACTATATTGCCAAAAAGTATTTGCTTGTCTGCCTTCACACGCATGAGAACTTGAGTGACATCCCATAGGGTTTAATGTGATGTCGGCCCACCCTTTGCTGCTATAACAGCATCAGCTCTTCTGAGAAGGCTTTCCACAAGGTCTACGAGTGTGTTTATGGGAATTTTTGACCGTTCTTCCAGAAGCACATTTGTGAGGTCAGACACTGATGAGAAATCCTGGCCCACAGTCTCCGCACTAATTCAGCCCAAAGGTGTTCTATCAGGTTGGGGTCAGGGGTCTGTGCAGGCCAGTCAAGTTCTTCCGCACCAAACTCACTCATCCATGTCTTTATGGACCTGCTTTGTGCACTGGTGCACAGTCATGTTGGAACAGGAAGGGGCCATCCCCAATCTGTTGCCACAAAGTTGGGAGCATGAAATTGTCCAAAATGTCCTGGTATGCTGAAGCATTAGCTGAAGAGTTACTTTCACTGAAACTGAGGCCATAATACCCCCTCCACTAAATTTTACACTTGGCACAATGCAGTCAGACAACTCCTGGCAACTATCAAACCTGCACTCGTCCATCAGGTTGCCAGACAGAGAAGTGTGATACGTCACTCCCGAGAACTCTCCAGAGTCTCCACTGCTCTAGAGTCCAGTGATGGCGTGCTTTACACCACTGCATCTGACGCTTTGCATCGCACTTGGTGATGTCAGGCTTGGATGCAGCTGCTCGGCCATGGAACCCCATTCCTTGAAGCTCTCTGCACACTGTTCTTGAGCTAATCTGAAGGCTACATGAAGTTTGGAGGTCTGTAGCTATTAACTCTGCAGAAAGGTGGTGACCTCTGCACACTATGTGCCTCAGCATCCGCTGTGATTTTACGTGGCCTACCACTTTGATGCCAAGTTGCTGTCGTTCCCAATAGCTTCCACTTTGTTATAATACCGCTAACAGCTGACTGTGGAATATTCAGTAGCGAGGAAATTTCACAACTGGACTTGTTGTACAGGTGGCATCCTATCACGATACTGCGCTGGAATTCACTGAGCTCCTGAGAGCGACCCATTCTTTCATAAATGTTTGTAGAAGCAGTCTGCATGCCTAGGTGCTTGGTTTTATACACCTGTGGCCATGGAAGTGACTGGAACACCTGAATTCAATGATTTGGATGGGTGAGTCAATACTTTTGGCAATATAGTATACTTACATGATCATCCAGTCAGTGAGTCTTCGACTCCAGATATGACGAGTTTCCTCTTTGTTTGTGGATAATTCTGTGATTTCACACGAGATAATATAAACATCTCCCTGCACCAGTGCAAAGGAGTTTGTATTTATTTTTTTATCAGGCCTGAACCCGCTGAGTTTTCGTCAGTGCCGGTTTCAAAGTGGGGTTTTTTCAGATCACACGATGTAGGAAATGCTGTTTCTGAAGGTTTTCAAATTTGTTTAACTCTGAATAAAATACAAAATCTTTCGAATGTAAAAATTTTGTTACTGGCCTTCAAAAATCTATGTTGACATCTTTAGTAACACAACACCATCCTTCCACATTCCCACCCACTTTTTTCACGCCTTTCCTTTTCATGTCTTTTCAGTTGAGTGATTGTGCTGTGTTGTAGTTGCTTTTGTGTACTTGAGATGAACTTCTTTGTTGTTGTTTTTTTTTCGCTTCTGTTTTTCTTTTGAACATATATCCTCCTCTCTTCCTCTTTATGTTTTCTCCTGTTTTTCCTGGTCAACTGTTTTCGGTTGAGATGTGGATTGGATTGGATAATGGAGTGCTCACAATAGGGTTGCCACGATAGATCCTGCCCTTCATGCTTTACTTTCTGACCATTTCTCTCCCAATCCAGACTCCAAAGTGACCACCTGATATCCACTGATTATACCGATTTTCTCTTAGCAGATCTTTAATCAAAGTCAGACACATGGCTCTTACTGGAGTTCAGATTTCTCACTCCATTTGAATTAAATTCAACTCTGCTTTTACCCCTTAGACGCCCTAAAGTTTTTCATTTTTACTTCTTCAGTAAAAAGTTGACATTTCGTTTCTCTCGCTCAGAAAAGCGCCCTTCATGCTAGCTGTCCAACTGAGTTTCCAGACCTTATAGAGACTGGGGGCTGGGATAAGGCTATGTCATGGAGGGCAGAATGTGCTCATTGTTCAGAATTGTTTATTTAATCGAAACATCCCTCTCAGTGCAGAGACTAGTCCCAGCTCCCCCCACTGCCTCGGTGGCTCATTGTCCTGACACAGAGGGGGAAATGGCCAGCAGCGTCCCTTTTTAAAACTGTCCAGCTGTCAAAGTGGCAGTGACATTTTCACAATGCTTCCCTGGGCTCATCTACTCTGTTCACACCCCCACCCCCGGCACTGTAAAGC
>JAVDPK010005871.1:0-18860 GCA_034780415.1 Cichlasoma orientale
ATAGTCCAGCCTAGAAGTAATAAATGCATGAATTAGCTTTTCAGCATCACTCTGAGACAGGATGTTTCTAATTTTAGCAATATTGGGCAAATGCAAAAAAGCAGTTCTACATATTTGTTTAATTTGTGCATTGAAGGACATATCCTGGCCAAAAATGACTAAAAGATTCCTCACAGTGTTACAGTGGAGGCCAAGGTAATGCCATCCAGAGTAAATATCTTGCGGACTAAAAAGGTAAAATGCTATTCAAATTCATTCTTAACCACTTCTGAATTCCTAGCCTATTTGCGCCTACTTAATGCCTAATAACTTATTTTTTTTAAGAGTTCTGTACCATGGTAATATCTTAAACTGTACCTTTAGATATCAGCTTGAGTTACTTAATTCAGCTATTATCTTTTTTTTTTTTTAATGTAGGGCAATGTGCACTCATTGTTGTGTACAATACAAACTTTAGTTGCAGATGTAGTGCAGGTTGCTCATTGTAGTTAATGAGCAACCTGCTAACATTAAACTCCTTTTGATGTTGAAACGCTAGGTCGATGGTAAAGAAGGGGTCAAGTAGAATGTTTTAAAATTACTTTTCACAAGAAATCTTCCTTTAAAGCACAAATTCTCCTGCCAGCTTTGGATGAATACCTGCATGCAGAAGCCAACTTCAACATCAATCAAAATGAAGGCAAAATTTCCCCAATGTCATGTTACATATGTACTCCAAGCTAAGAAACCCATAAAACTATTTAGGTCTTGACTTAACCAAACAATACATTCAGCATAAATAGTTAACCAGAATCACCGCAGGCGTCTGACTCAACATCTGCTCTGCATTACAGTGCTGGCGAGCCCCGTGATTGATAGTAAATGAAACTCGATTTGGGGACTTTTGCCGTAGCCGTGGGATCATTGCATCACAGCTCAGAACAAATCTCTGACTCTCTTCCTCTCACTTTCCCTCCCCAGTCTCTCGTTCCCAGGTGTCTTCTCAGCGGCAGGAGGTGCTGATAGAGAATGCAACCCGGATGTCAGAGGGCTCTCAGCTGCTCCAGCAGACCCTGGGAGAGGAGTCCAAACAGGCAGATCTGCTGGAGAACATCTGGAAACTGGAAAACCTCTTCCAGAACCACAGCAACTGGCTGCATAGGCTGGAGATCCTCGTCAAGGTACAACACAAGAAATCTGGTATTTTTTTTCCCCCTTTAGTGTGTATGGTTAAATAAGTGGCAGGTTTTTAGGACTGAAATGTTCATAAAATCGTTAGTGAAACAGGAAATGGAAACAATCTGCAAGTTTCAAGCGTGATGTAATCACAAACTGTAAATGAAAGATAGACAGCCCAGGCATGAAAAGTTAATCCGGTTCAGGAGTGCCTTAAATCTGCAATCTATGCTCAGTTGTTACCCTGAGTAAAAATGTTCTTAATAAAGTTATGATCTCTATTGTTAATTTCTAGGCTTTTTAATGCGCAGTGTTCATTTTGTAAATTACGGCCCATTCAAAGAAAAATGGACATGCAGGTATGCTTTTAGGGTGTGGCTACACCGCTCTCCCACCACATCCAGATTAGTTACTGTATATTTCTACTGTTTATTAAATGTTTTAAGAGGAATGTGTGAATAATGAAGTAGGCTCCATTTAAACAAGAATACTCAAAAATGGTTCACCCCAAGCATCATTGGATATTTCTGGGCTTTGATCAATAGAGACACTTGCCCCCTCACCCCCACCCCCCTGGTGACCCAACAACAACAGATGCACAGCCACCCTGTAGTGTTTTCAAGGATGCTCTTTCTGGCCCTTCTGCCACAATTCTGATGGTACCAGGAGCTCAGCCTGGACCCTGTGGCTCACTTGAGTAGGTTCACAATAGACTAACAGTTGGTGGTACTTGACCCTGTTGTGGTTATTGACCTCATCTGTCTGGTGTACCCAGGAGACGGTGATTCATCAAAAACATTTCTTTTTTTTTGAGGTCTCTGATGTTAACACCAGATGTGTTACGATGTTCTCTGAGAATCTTTACTGCCACCCTTACTCGACCTTCAGCTGTCAGTCACATGGTGCTGCACTGGCAACAATTTTTGCTCTTGGGGCACAGCTTTCCCCCTACGTTAGATAGGTAGTAGTATTACTTATGTGTGTTGCTGTACAGCAAATCCAACAAAACCTTTAATGTGTGTGCTGTAATAGGACTTTGCAACTTGTTTCGCCTGCAGAGTTTATTTATATTTTTTTTCCTTCTGGCTCCTTTGGGGGTTGTGAGGTCTTACTAGTGAGGACAAGGTCATGTTGGGGAAAGAGAACAGTGTTTTTCAACTGTGTCCTTGTTCATCATTGTGTGTCACAAATTATTGTCTTGCAGTTTTCCATCTGTTAGGATTTAAACATATTAAAGTGGTCCTTCATTGTGTGGAAATCCTTGATCAGATTTCATGTCTTGTTAGACTGCATAGAAACAATGAACGTAGCATTTAAGCAAAGTCCGGGTTTGAAACCTGAAGCCGTTCACTCTTACAGTACCATCTTGGTGTTTTTTGTTGGTGCTTATTCATTTTAGGTTGAAAAATAAAGGCAGAAAATAGAAATACTTCCATCAGTCAGAGTCCTTTTCCTTGCAGGGCCTGGAGGTGGAGCTGAGGAGTATGCAAGCTCACTCTCTTCAGTCAGAAGGTTATCTGGTACAGTTGGATGACAGGCTGTCCTTACTAAGCAACTCTGCTGGCAGGAACCTGACGGGTTTGAGCTCAGAGGTGGCCCGAGCCTCCACATGGCTTCGCGATCATGACGTCCTGCTGAGGTACGTACATATTTTCATCACAGTTTTTGGACTTTACTGCATTTAACAACATTGAAAATAAACTTCTGTGTGATTCTGATTTGTTTTAGGGAAACCTCGAGTCACGTGAGTGACCTGAGGGAAAAATTAGATGAGGTTAACTGGACAGTGGGAGCTGTTAATCACACCTTCAGCAACGACATCAGCATTCACCATCTGAAGATACGTGACTTGCAGGTTAGAGGTTCACAATAGTTTGCACAAAAATTGCCTCTAGATCAAATCTACTGTTCTAAAACTGAGTCATAAACACCCCACGGCTTCACTCACTCTGTTTAGATCCAGATCAGCAACATAACAGAGGACACCAGCAGTTTATGGGTGACCCACGTCCACACGGAGGCCCAGTTGAGGAACGAGATGGAGATCCTGAACACAATCACAGAGGACCTCCGTCTTAAGGACTGGGAGCACTCCATGGCCCTGAAGAACCTCACAATATTAGAAGGTCAGCAATGAGATATTGATGTCTGTCCTCATCAGCAAGAGCTGAATAGGAATGGAGAAGAACAGTGCAGCAATAGTGTAGTCATATCTAGAATGAGTGGCCAACAATTTAATATTAGGAGTAAATGTGCAGCAGATAAAATGGACATAACAGTTTTTACTTTAAAATCTGAAAGAAGTTCAAATTTAGGTACATTTAAGATCCTTACTGTGGACTTGAGGTTCTACCAGCTACTTATTTCCTAGATCAGTTCCAAACTCCCGGTGTGGACCCCACACACTGGCTCCCAAGATGACTTCATAGGGTCATAAAGTGATTCCTGGGGTACGAAATATTAAAAAGGAAAAATACTGCTTCTGTAAATCTCTATTAAAATATAAATTTTAAGAGAGCATAGAGAAAATACTTAAGAGAAAAGACAGAAATCCTTCTACTGACATGTAACATTTAAGGGGTAAATTTGGTTTAAATTCTTCAAAAATATTAAGAATTCTGCCAAAAAAAATAAAGGAGACCACATTATAGTGAGGTATAGCTGGTGTAAATGTCCTTGAGGTCCGACCTGAATCCTGAGCACAGAAATTAAATCGGCAATTTTTAATAATTTTTTTGTTAATAAATTCAGTAAAAATAACAGCAACAGCAATGACTGGTACACCTGAACCACAGTTCTTCTGTGGATTTATTCTGCTTGTGTCTTCTGTGATCATGTGATGCTCCATGATATTGACACCGAGGCTCTGTGGGAGCCAAACCATCTGTTGCAGGACTCCTTCTTCATGTGGATGCGGATAGTTTGTTGTTATTATTATGACTATGGCTGTATGGGTGAACAGCCAGATGTCAGATGTGAACCTAAAGATTTTGAACTATACTGTACAGCCAGTATGACCTTTACATTTCAAGTGAATACATAAAGAAAAACATGCAAGAATGTGAGAACTTTAAATCATAGTATAATTAATCCCTTTGGGTGGACCTTAATGCCCTAAAAGATCTTTAACAGCAGCACATCTGAGCCAGTAGATGTTTGCAGTGTGATTGAGTACAAGTGACCCTAGCATGCAAACATGATTTTACATTGTGGGAATATCGCCCTGGGCAATTTTAAGCAGCTCTGAATGTTCTTACTCCAATCTGTGCAGAACTGATTAGTCCAGACGTGGTATGACTCTCACTGCCAGTGCGCCAAATGACTTCTCAGAATCAGAATAGGTATGCCATGATGTAATGCTGGCAGGGGACGCAGCCCAAGCTGATTGATGACAACTCAAACTGAATGGGACCCCTGATCTTGTGTCTGCTTCACATGTGGGTAGGATGTCGTTTCTCCTGAGTCTGGAAACAATTGTGGGTTAAATTTAGACGCTGCATCCAGAATGAAAATTCAATCACTCTGCTCTGTCATTGGCTTTTAGCTCTTTAGCTCCATTTGTTTGTTGTTAGCTCTCGGTCACCTGAGCCAAGAAAAGTTTTACATCTCTATCCATGTTTACCCTCCTTTTTGCTACGTCCTCTTTTCTCTTCTCTTCTTATTCAGTTCATTCGTCTTTAATTTCTCTGACTCACTGTGATCTTCATGCCACACATGGTACTTGTTTCATTAATAACAGAAACATGAGAATCTGTTTAAAATATCGCTTCAAGCCTTTTTTTTTTCTTTTTTTTTTTTGATGAGTGATGCAAAAACTGTATAACTTATGGTAACATCTGCCTGCTAAGGGTAAATGTACCAGATGATTTTAATTACACCCTCCATATGTTAGCTGAAGCAGTACAAGGGAACAAGTCACTTTTGAAATTATTCATTTATTACTGCAAGCAAATGCAGTTAGAGTTTGACGTCTGTGTCCCAAATACGCAAATTGGGGAGTGATGAGTAAACATCCCATCAGAGGCTACAGATGGATGCCCTGGTTCACCCATCAGGGTCAAAACAGCATGCACTAATGAAATGAAGCGATGGCACTGGCACGTCAGAAGGAGAAATGGGAAATTCTGTAGTTTAAATGGAGGGCCAAATTGGGAGGGTGTGTTTGGCAAATGACGTATACTGTGTACAGTGCAGTGCAGCTTGAGTTGCCTGACCAAACTAGCTTGCTGTCTTTGATCCATTCATCCACGCAATTCAATTCAATTCAATTTTATTTATATAGCAACAAATCACAGCAACAGTTGCCTTAAGGTGCTTTATATTGTAAGGTAAAGGCCCTACAATAATTAAGAAAAAACCCAATAATCAAACAACCCCCTATGAGCAAGCACTTGGCAACAGTGGGAAGGAAAAACTCCCTTTTAACAGGAAGAAACCTCCGGCAGAACCAGGCTTAGCCGCAACCAGTTGGGGCTGAGGGGAGAGAGACAGGACAAAGGATATGCTGTGGAAGAGAGCCAGAGATTAATAGTAATTGCTTCTAGGTATCCAATCCAGGGTCACATTGAGGCTGGAGCCTATCACAGCAGCCATAGGGCAAAAGGCAGGGTACACCCTGGACAGGTCACCAGCCTGTCACAGAGCTAACACAGAGAGTCACACAACCATTCACATTTCAATTTAGAATCATCAGTTAACCTAACCCCATTAACCGCATGTCTGTGGACTATGGGAGGAAACTGGAGTGCCCAGTGAGACCATGCAAAACCACACAGAAAGGCCCTGGCCAGGTGGTGGATTCAAACGCAGGACCATCTTGCTGTGAGGCAGCAGTGCTAACCACTGCACCACCATGCCACCCTAGAAACTAAAGATTAAATGCTAACTAAAGATTATTTACTGCTTCTTGCAATATTCAGCTGGAAGGATATCTGACCTAGTGTAAGAACTTTACAATAATGAAATGAATCCTACAGTTTGTGTAACGTAAGTAAAAACCCCTGTGCAGTAAGGGTACAGCTCTTCCTTACTCCATAATCTGATCTAATTGATCTTTAAACCGAGCTAACCCAAATCAACTTCTCCATACAGCAGAAAAGCAACTAAAGGTGAAGAATCTTTTGTGATCAGTGAGTATTATTAAGCACAGTAATGAACTCTCGGCCTTTACATGCTAGGGAATCTAAATATGTAGACGTTTGCAAGACTCAACCAGGAGAAAAGATTCATTTTCTTTCCAGACATTTCCTTTCTGGTCTTCTGTCCTTTCCCTGCAGATGTCCCTCACATTCAGGTAACCAGTGTTTACCACAGCTATGGTTTCTCACCTCCTCTGTCTTCCTCCCCATTCTCATGCCTCTCACAGAAAGCCATTTATGATTACACAGATATCCCTAGCTTGATCACAGCTGTATCTGTATTTACTTACAGCTTTAGGACCACGGAAACTATGAGTCAATTGTGTTAAAGTTCACCTACACATCAAAACCAGCCAGAACCCAAAATTGTTAGTGGGCACCGTACAATATTTTCATAGTTTCTCATCGACTTTGTTCTGAATGTTGTGTGTTAAATGTGTTTTTATAACCAGTATGAGTTCATGAGGCTGTAGAGTCTCCACCTACAAAAGTCTAAACAAAAAAAGTAAACAAATGTCTCAGGATTATAAAGAAAATATTGGTGCAATGAAAGGTCTTTATAACAGCCTGTCTGTGCCCTCCAACAGCGGTACTTTCCTCTCTTTTTGTTTCTTGTTTTTCTTTATTTTATTTTCCAGTTGTCTTCCTAATCCCGCCTCTCTTGCATTACGCCTTTTCTCCACTCTCCTCCTCCATATATGGTACCATGTATTCCAGCTGTGCCAGTGTTTAACTGGAGCAAATGTGACAGCACTGTGTGTGTGTATCTGTGTATTTCCACATGTAGGCTATTTGACCGATCATGTGGATATATGCTGCTATTCATGAACAGGCCCAGACACTGTTGCTTACATAAAACTAGATCAAAGATAGTAAAATACATGTTAGCAGGTACTAAACATATACAGCCATGGCTGAAAAAGGCACAGGAGGCAATGGGCCAATCAGATGGACTCAAATGCCATTGAGTAAAAATGAGTTTTAAATCTAGCAGATTTGATTGTGAGGGGAATGGTGTTCCACAGTTTGGAGGCAAACACAGAAAATGCACGGTCTCCTCTGAGTTTAAATCCAGAGCAGGGGACAGTTAGACAAACATAGACAGTTGTTGCTTCTGTAGACAATTTTTCAGGGACTTCAGATTTAATGTTTAAACCTGCACAGATTTTAGTGAGAATCAATGGCATGGAAACATCAGATGAGCAAATATTGTAGGTCAAAGCTGCAAGTTTATTTGAGCGGAGCTGAGCTCTTTGCATCCTTTGGTTTATCTGATGACTATCAATGCACATTTTTAGTGACCTGTTTGTTTTATTTCTGAAGAATCCCTGAGCCAAGTCGAGCTAAGTTAACACTCACCTCCAAACTTCATTCTTTTTTTTCTTCTTTTTTTTATCCCTTCCTCTTTTGCATGTGAGCCATAACTCTAACTAGCTTTTATAAATACCCTTTAGGCTGAAAAACAAGTGAATGCAACAAGTTGCTTCTCCGAGATATGTTCCTCTCAGTCTCTCTGGGGGTCAAGTACAGCGGCCAATAACTGTTGTCCAGCATTATTTGAATGCTTAAACATACTCAGAATCTTAAATGACTACTTTTTTGTGTGTTTTTGCCTAAATAAGAGCATAAGCTTAATGGGAAAGTGCCAAAATAGCAGTCCAACAAATAATTCAGCCAATTCTAAATCTAGTTCTTCATTCCTCGTAGTGTCCTGGAGTATTTACTCATGTTTCCTTTAATGCAATTATTTTCACTCCTGCTTTATCCTCAGAGACCAACGAACTGAACATGTACTCCAGATAAAGTAGGAATGGTACAAATTATGCAGCGATTTGTTTTTGATGAAAAGTGTGATGAATGAATTTCCCAGATCAAATTCCTTGCTTCTTCCAGTTAATGTTCAGCATGAAGTAAAGATGTGAACGTACTTGTACTGACCTAAATTCAGATACATATTTTATTAAGTGAGCTTTTTACTTGCACCGATATCAGTGTAGTATCACTGTACAATAACTGAGACACTGTGCAGAAATGCTTTGACTCCAAAGTTTCCATCAGGATGAGTCACTTCTTTAAAAACAAAAAAAAGCCCATCCACTTACAGCCATACAACCACTTTCTGCCCACTGATCTGTCTGTCCTTTGCTACAACATCCTGTATTCTCAAATAACACCAGCACAACTGATGCCTTGTGTCATTTGTTATTATGACAAATTAGATGATTTTTGGTAGACTGCACAGGAGTGAAGACAAAACAAGACGAGCTGTTGCGCCACACTTCAGATTTGTTACGAGGCTGGAGGCTGGATGGAGGCGCCTGAACTCTTCGCTGCAGTTATTTTCTTGGACGGAGCTGTCAGATGTTTTCAGGCTGATCCAGGAGGGGCCACTGGGCTTGTTATTGTTGAAACCCTGTCAGCTGACGAGCGTCTCTGAGAGCCAGGAGATTAATAATGTGAAGCTCTGCTTAAGCAAACTTTTAAGGACCACCGGGGTGAACTGTCTTCTCCAAAGAGTAGGTTTAAATACCACAAGCCTCTTGGCTGATGTCAGTGCATTTCTGTAACTATGAGTGGATGTGATGGGTGTTCAGACATGAGCAGCAAGTCCAGCTGGGATGTACTTCTCTACAAATTATTGATTTATTGCTTTCTAATCACAAATAAATAAACTTTATCCCTAGAATGGCAAAATGTAATTTGGTTTTTGATGTATAGAGATGCTCCCAATTACTGATTATCAATTCATCAAGTTCATTTGATTAGCGCACCTGGCTGCTTCTTACCCTCATAATTCCTATGGAAGTAATAAGGGTGTATTTTTTACAGGACTGCCAGTTTGACAGATGGCAAAATAAATACTTGCTGTTACTAGTTAAGGGTGTGCAGTTACAGAAGGTGCTGGAATATCTGTATCTTTGTATCAGAAACCTGCAAATTAGAGCTGTGAAGGATCACGACCGCGGGACATGTACTGGACACTAACGGGCGCTCAATTTCTAAGCTTTCCCACAAGCCAGGTTGTGGTCCACCTTGTTTAACATGTGGTTCTCATTGTAGAGAGATCTCTCTTCTCTCCGCTCTCTTTTTTATTTGGCTTTTCACTCAGTCTCTGGAGTCCTCCAAGTATAACAAATGCTTGGACTGAAGCCTTAGTCCAGTTGTAAGACCCACTTTGGCCTTCATTTGCCTGATATGTCACTCTGTGTACGTGGTCGACTCTGTAATAAATGTAAAGATTTCTAGAGTTTCATGACATTAATGAAATTATTATCTGCATGAATTATAGGAATGGGCCCATGCATTCCCTTTTCAGGAATTAATCTATATACAGTACTGGTACTGTAGTCCAACATGTTGTAATAATAATGAAGGCACCATTAAATATATTTTAAATGCACACTTAACCCTGATGCAGATTCTATAAATCAATAACCTATCATTTATGTTCCAAGAAAAGACCTTTCCTTAGTAGGTCATCAGTAAACCGTTACATGTAGCGTTCTCAAGATAACAGCTTTGATCAGGTGACTAATTTTCATTTGCATGTTTTAAAGTTCTGATATACCCTAATGTAAAACAATAGAAATAGCACCTATAGACACAACATAAAAAACACTATTACTTTCATGGGAAATGTAACCAAATCCAAGTTTGCTTTTCTGTATTTATGTTTCCATCTCAACAGCATCACAAAATATTTTATTTTAAAATTACATTTTCTTTGGCTTTGTTGGAAATTATGTCACAAAATCACCAAGAAACTAATTTGAGACTGTCTCATTGTCAACACAAAACTTCGTTTTACATTTAAAAAAGATACAAGAAACAAGATAGTGTTATAATCAGCTTTTTAAAAAGATGTCAGATTGTATGGTAGCATTCACATTGTTTGTATAAAACACCTAATTTTGTCCTTCTTTGTACAGGACCTCCAGGGCCGAAAGGAGAGAAAGGGGACACTGGAGAAGCAGGGCCCCCTGGGGTTCCTGGTCTGACTGGCTTGAGAGGTGGGTACAACCAGACTATTGCCTGTCAGTTACTGAGAAATGCTACAATAGCAAAATCATCAGTTTTCTGCTTCAGTCAAATGTCAGTAAGTAAAGGGCAAATCCATCCATTCATTCATTTTCATCCGCTTATCCGGGGCCAAGTCGCAGGGGCAGCAGCCTAAGCCACCTCCTCCAGCTCATCCAGCAGGACACTGAGGCGTTCCCAGGCCACTCAAGACATATAGTCTCTCCAGCGTGTCCTGGGTCTGCCCTGGGGCCTCCTCCCAGTGGGGCATGCGTGGAGCACCTCACCCAAGAGGTACTCCGGAGGCATCCTAGTCAGATGCCCAAACCACCTCAACTGGCCCCCTTCAATGTGGAGGAGCAGCGGCTCTACTCTGAGCCCCTCCCGAATGGCTGCCCTCCTCACTTCATCTCTAAGGGAGAGGCCAGCCACCCTTTGTATGAAGCTCATTTCTGAGCTGCATCCGCGATCTCTTTACTTTCTTTCTTTCAATCACTACCCAAAGCTTGTGACCATAGGTGAGGGTAGGGATGTAGATTGACCAGTAAAGCGACAGCTTTGCTTTCACGCTCAGCTCCCTTTTCACCACAACAGACACGTGCATCATCCACATCACTGCAGCTGCAACCCCAATCCAATCCAATCAATTTCCCGCTCCCTTCTCCCGTCACTCCCTGAGATCCCAAGAACTCCACCTGGGACAGCAACTATCCCTGAGCCGGAGGGGGCACTCCACCCTTTTCCAGCTAAGGACCATGGCCTCAGAATTAGAGGTGCTAATTCTCATGCTAGCTGCTTCGCACACGGCAGCGAACCATTCCAGTGCGAGCTGGAGGCCACCACCTGATGAACCCAACAGGACCACATCATCCACAAAGAACAGAGATGTGATTCTGAGGCCACCAAGACCTTCCACCACTTGGCTAAGTCAGGACCCATTCCCCGGCCTGAAGGCACAGAGAATCAACCCTCTCGTCCACTAGTAAAAACTCTAACGTACAGGCCAGAAGCTGTGGGGATGCAGGAATACCCACCCCAGCTTGCCACCTCTCACCGAGGGCATCTCTAGACCGGAACAGATTCTAGCCCCTCTCCAGGAGTCTGGCTCCAGAGACCAGGGCATGTATTGAGGTGAGCCCGACCATATCTAGCCATATCTCTCAACCTCACACACTAGCTCAGCCACCTTCCCCACCACAGTGGTGACATTCCATATCCCGATAGCCAGGGATTGGTCTGCCATGGCCTCTGCCCTTGGCCGCTGGCTGACACACATTGCACCCAACCCCTATGACACCTCCTGCGAGTGGTGGGCCTACAGGAGGGCGGTCCCATGTCTCCTCTTCGGGCTGCACGGGCTAATGCCCAGCCACCAGATGCTAGGAATATTAATCTATTCATTTGCATACATAAATTTTAATTTGTAGCATTTTTTTTTGCAGTTTATTGCTTAAAGATGTATTGTGTAATTTATTTAGGTTTTTCAGGGAAAGAAATCTCTCTATCATCAATGTAGAAGTCTCAAAAACTCACAAAAAGCCATGTATCAAATATGATACACTTGGCGTTAAAGTTTATTTTTTATCCATCTTTTTCTTTAAGAAGATACTATAGGAATGTATTTAAATGTAAACTGACTTACTGAATAGACTAGAAATTAATTACTGGATTACCATTACAATACTCCAAACCTTCATCTGCATCTGCTTAACTGAACTTAAGTGATGTAGTTTTCCAGCTTTGGAAGACATTTACTAACACAAATTATCTGAACACAAAAAAGAAAGAAAAAAGGGTTTTGGCATGAGTTTTGACAGGTTCTATAAACATATGAGTTATAAAATATAGCTGACCTATAAATGTCCTGTGAATACCCCAAATTTAGGAGATACAAGCCTCTTTTTTTAAATACCAGGATTTATGTTTGAGTGGCACCAAAAGGGGAAAAATTAGGAACATTCTGGTTTTAAACTCCCTCTACTTATGTTACACTCAGTTGCATTAAAAGCACCCATGAGTGGAGAGAATTAAAAGTCACATAAAGCTGCTTAAGAAAACAAAGCCCAGACTTTGGGTGGAGATTTATTTTTACACCAGGCCATTGGGACATGTCATCTGTCTTCGTCTTGCAGGTAATTCCCTAAAAACCACGACTTAAACCTTCATTTATTCACCGTCAGCACCTCAGAAGCATGACATGGCTATTTTTGTGAGATATGGTATGATACAAACAACAGCAGCATGAATCCAGATGTTCTCGGTCCGCCTTTCAGCTTGGTACCTCTTGAATCATCACCCCTCAGGTTGTCTCCTGTCATCATCCATCCCACATTCCCTGGCTGAACATGAACATTTCCAAGAAGCATTATCTTCCTGCTGAAAGGGGAACCCCCCTCCCATCCCTGCCCATGGTTCCAGGAAAAAGTGAATAAAAAGGATTTTTAACTTCAGGGTAAAAAAAAAAAAAAAAAAGGCCTAATTATTGTGAAAACATATTGTGAAAGTGAAGGGAACCAAACCCTCCCTAAGACCAAAATGAAGTCAGAACAAAACAACCCCCAATGTTCACTAAACCGTTGACTTTAGTGAAAGAGGGTTTCTTAGGATAGAAGGTTTCTAATCAAAACAGGCATTCGCAGTGGCTCTGTTGGGTTCAGCAGTTTTTGCTGGACTTTATTAAAGTTGTTTCCCTTAAATTATTAATAACATTTCTAAGAACCAACAAACTCCTCAAAAATATAATAAAATGTAGTCCAAACCACACCACATCAAATTAGTCTAAGCAATCATAATATAATGTACAGCGTATCCATCCATCCATCAGTCTTCTTCCACTTATCCTTTTCAGGGTCACGGGGATTGGGGGTGGGGCTCTTTCCTCAGCTGTAATAGGTCAAGACATCCTGGACAGGTCACCAGTCTGTTGCAGGGCTAACACAGAGAGATAGACAACCATTCAGACTCACATTCACACTATGGGCAATTTAGAATCATCAATCAACCTAACCCCACTAACTGCATGTCTTTGGACTGTAGGAGGAAACTGGAGTACCTGGAGAAAACCCACACAAACACAGAGAGGTGTAAAGGTCCTGGCCAGATGGTGGATTCAAACCCAGGACCTTGTTGCTGTGAGGCAACCGTGCTGCCCCACTCAGATTTAACTGAAGTCCACGCCAATACAGTGTGCCGCTGTTTTTGACCTGATATGAAAATGGATCCATTGAGAAAATGTATAACATTTTTCAGACACAATTTATAAGCTGCTGACTCGCCTGACTGAAAATCCAACCTGAACAGACCCAGAGTGGCCACAATGGCACTGTGATGCTTCACCAATTAAATTAGAGAGCATTTTTCTTTACAATCAGTGTTTCTCACCAAAGCAGATTGTTCGCATCCCTGAGACTGAACAATCTGCTGAATAAATTTCCTGCCTCCTGCTGCGTGACTTTGTTGATACTTTGCTTCATGCCTTCACGCTTTGCAGCCACTGACTATCAATTAGACAAGATGAATGTCAATCATCCTGTTTTACCACGAGTTGAAATGACCGAGTGAGTTAATGTCAGTAATAAATGAACACAAACAAAAAAAAATGAATTTGATGGCAGCAACTCAGCTCAGCAAAGTTGGACCATGTTTACCACTGTGCAGCATCTGTGCAGATGAAATATGCAAGTCCTTCCCTGAAAAAGGCGTCATCTAGATGGGAGCATATTTTGTTTTAAAACCTGTATATACCGTTCAACACTGATGGTGCCTTTCCACATATGCAAGTTGCTGCTTTCATAGGCATTAATGCACCGCCATACCATCAGAGATGCAGGCTTTTAAACTAAGCACTGATAGCAAGCCCTCCCTTCTCCTCTTTAGTCCAGTGGATGTGGTGTCCTTGTTTTCCAAGAATTTCACATTTCAGTTCTTCTTACCACAAAACAGTTTTCCACTTTGCCTCAGTCCATGAACTCTGGCCCAGAGAAGACGGCGGTGTTTCTGGATCATGCTCACGCGTGCCTTGCCATGATAGAGCTTTAACCAGCATTTGTGGATGGCACGGTGAACTGTGTTCACAGACAGTGATTTCTGGAAGGGTTCCTGAGCCCGTGCAATGATTTCCATAAAAGAATCATGCCTGGTTTTATTGCAGTGTTGCCTGAGGGCCCAAAGATCACAGGCATCCAATATTGATTTTCTGCTTTGTCTTTGCTCATAGAGATCTCTCCAGATACCCAATTTTTTTTTCGATATTATGTACAGTTGATGAGATATTCAAGCAATTCCTCAGGGAATTTTGAGTTGAAGAACATTAAATATATAACATAGGTTTATGAGATTTGCAGATGATTGCATTCTGTTACATTTTACGCAGCATCCCAATTTTTTGGAATTGCTTTATATATTTTCATTACATCCTAAACATGATATTTCATGCAATTACGCTTAAAAACAAAAAAAAAAGTAAGTTAACTTATAGCTTAAAATTTCTTTTGAATAATTTCAGGTCCACAAATCATTGCCACACCTGTAGCAGACAGACCCCAAGTCCTGAAAAGGAAATCTTGACAAATACAAACCGGTGGCTACATATTTAAAAGCTGCTCTGTAGCACATCAGGGTACTTTAATCAGCTATGGTTACTAAACACACCTAAAACAATTTACTCCCTGCGTGCTATGAAAATAAATATTTCTTATGCATGTGATGTGAACCGGATGCAAGTCTTAATGCATCCCATTACACACATTAACTTTTTACAGGAACTTTGTATCTTGTAAATTAAAGCTTCCCGTAACCTGAATCTTGGTTCGGTTCAGCTTTGCTTTTTCAGTGTAATGGACAAACTGGGAAGGATCAGACGTGTCCTTCAGATGTCCATCATTAAAAAGCCATATGTCTTAATTAAAAGAGTCTAACATGCATTAGCCATTGTGCTCAATGTGTTAAAATGTTTAAAAAGTCCTCCATGTGCACAAAGCAGTGAAATGTTTTTATTCTTATGCTGTTGTGTCTCTTATAAATCAAAATGACATATTTTTAACACATCGTGAGGGATCAGTGAAGTTTGGTGAGTTCAAGTTTCCTATAAACAAAAAGAACACATCTTCAGATTTTACACTCGTGCTGTGTTCACCTAGTGCCAAGAAGAAAGTCAACCACATAACCTTCATAGGTCGTATTATCAACCCAATTCTGAGGCTATCCTTCCACTTTTTTAACTTCTGACAGATATTCTTATATAACAATGCTTGCACTCAGTGAAGTACTCAGACTGATGATGACATATAGAAAATAAACTATAGTGCAGCCTGTAAAACATAATAATTGCATAATAATTATGCAGAGGCTTGATGCATGACCTTAGAAATGTTAGTTTATATTATCTGATTATTTTATGCTGACTTTTGCTTTCAATGCTAAAAAGAATAATCAATTCTAATAACCCAGATGTACACGGTGTGTTTATATTGAACTACATGTAGTTCTCTTGCTCTACTTGCACTGAAGCCAAAGGAATCTGTCATCACATCCAATCTCCGTCCTCTTTGACTTGTGGAACGATCCAGTTGGACTCGCCTACAGAACACAAAGAACATTTCTGCCCTGGATCCCAATTATGATAGATGGCTTTTTCCCAGTGGGGATTTTGAGTTGAACTGAGTTATACGGCCTCGTCCATCATCGGTTTATTTTGTGTTTCTGGCTCTAATGCATCCGGCCTAATCACTGTATTCACATTTCTGAGCAGTCACAACAGTGTAATCAGAGCATATCAGAACACAGCAACATTTAAAAAGGATTTCTCTTACTTCAGCTGTGCAATCAATAACTTATTACCACGCTAATTTTGAGACATTTGACTGTTCTTACTCTAAACAAATGTTCTAATTATGTGCCACAGGGTATGGAGGAGTTTTGTTTTTTTTAAGGAGCAAAACAAAAGATGGTTTTCCTGTGATCCAGATGCTGCAACATGAGCAAGACCAATCTTAACAGCACTTCCAAAATCTTAATACATTTTAAGAACAATACAGTGTGTGTTTGTTGTGTTGGAAGGGCATAAATAGGACTGGGAGACCTGATGATGATCCTAAGTTCAGTAATTGCATACAGCACAGAACCACATTAGAACTAATGAAAACCATGATTAGATCAAGTATGTGCCACTCTGGTTCAGTTAGTGTTGACACTAAGGCGATAAACTCTTCACTCTCCTCTAGAGTTTACAGCCCTTTTCGTTCTCATCCATTCTTCCACGTCTTTTACTTTTCCACATGGAGAGCAGTTTAAATTTGCAAGCTGAAGAATCTGTGTCATCAAGTTTGTCTCTCTGTTGACTCAGTAGCTCCGCTGTGGCTGCCAGTAACACAAGAAAGTGTATAAAATATTCCATATGTTTGGGGTCTCTGGCCTTTTTAGGACGGCAGTTGCAAAATACAGGCAGGTTTTCTCATTATTATGTGTTTGTGTTTTAGGATTTACCGGAGAAAAGGGCAACCAGGGTCCTCGGGGAATCAAAGGGTCTGTTGGGGTCGATGGCATGCCGGGAGAAAAAGGAGACATTGGACCTGTCGGGCCTAAAGGTATCAAAATATTGATCAGAATTGGAGTTTAATACCAACTTAACCAAGCCTGATCCTATGAGGTCACAGATGCTCAGGAGATAGAGCAGGTCGTCTACCAATCGATTCCCCTGCTACTTCAATCTGCTTGTCAAAGTATCCTTGGGCAAGATACTGAACCCCAAGTTGCCCCCGATGCATCACTCAGAGTGGGAAAGTTAGAAATAGTTTAGGTATGGAAAAAAGCCTTGTGTGAATGTGTGTGTGATTGTAGTGAAAAACGCTTTGAGTGCTCAGATAGAGTAGAAGAGCACTATATAAGTACCAGTTCATTTACCATTCCTGGCAAATGAACTGGGAATAAACCAGTTTGGAGGAAGATTTGGAAGAAGAAATGATGCCTGTTGAGTGAAAATTGTCATACCAGCTAAGCAGGAGGTTGTGTGTTTATGGAGCAACAGGAGAAGCGACATTAAAATGACTCATTCATTCTCTCACACAGCAGCTCATCAGCAGGAATATCCTTTTTCTCCCTGTAGTCCTGAGAAAGTCGCAGATGAATCCTTCGTACTGAAAGGCTCAGTCGTCAGATGAGTCTGTGACATGCTGACTTTTATTTCACAGAACAAAAATCTGTACCAGGAATTATTAGGAACCAAACACTTCAACACTTCTTACATCATTAACAGGTGCTACTGTTTGCTTTTTGTCTTTAGCCGTGGGAGCCGTAGTTGCTAATCCTCGCCCATTTATTCTAGCGAAACAGCTGTCTCTGCTTATCCAATAGGCTTCCAATGCAATGAAATACAAGAATATACTGGATTTTACTTTAACCCCTTCAGTCACCTTGTTCACAATTGTGTGCATCACTTTCTACAGTTATATATTGTACTTTAATATTCATTTTCTGACATCTCCTACCTTAAATAGATTATGCAGGCAGAAGATTCTTTTTTTTTTCCACCTGAAAGCAATAAACCATGATTATTAAATAAACAGCTGGAAAGCAATTATTATTGATAAAAGTTTCTATATTATTACTTCCAATGGAACAACTGTCAGAGAAAGAGAGAAAAGCTTCTTTCTGACTGTCTACATACTCGTTTTTTCCAGTTATGCACTCACTTTTTCTCACTGCCACCATCCATCATGTTGTCATGACAAAACCCCTCCAAATCGACCATGAAAATGAAGATCCAAGAAACATGCACTTAAACAAGTTTCAACAGCATTGTGACACAGAAGTTGAACATTTTTAAAGGAAACCACTGGATTCAGATTTGCTTTTACAGAGAGCCTGTGCACTGGGCACCTTTAGGAATATAATAAGATAAGATTTTGTATGTGGCAAAATCCATAATGAGCAATTAACATTGTCTGACTGCTCGGTATACCATTACACACCGATCATTATGACCACTGACTGGTGAAGTGGACAACACTAATTATCTCTTCATCATGGTACCTGTTAGTGGGTGGGATATACTGTATTAGAGAGCAAGTGAACAAAGTTGTTAGAAGCTGGAAAAAAGGACTTGAGCGAGTTTGACGAGCGCCTAATTGTGATGGATAAATGACTGGTTCCGAGCATATCCAAAACTGCAGCTCTTGGGATGCTCCCGGTGTGTAGTGGTCAGTATCTATCAAAAATGGTCCAAAGAAGGAACAGTGGTCATAATGGGCAAAGCTCACTGGTGTATGTTTGAAGGGAAGGCTGACCCATGGGCTCCACTGTAGCTCAAACTGCCAAAAAACAATGCTGGTACTGATAGAAAGGTGTCGGAGTCACAGTTTGTTGTGTATGGGGCTGCATGGGAGCAGACCACTTAGGGTCCCATGCTGACCCCTGTCCACCTCCGAAAGCTCAAACAAAAACTGGACCACAGAGCAGTGGAGGAAGCTGACCTGGTCTGATGAATCACTTTTTTTTTTTTTGAACGTGTGTGTGTGTGTGTGTGTGTGTGTGTGTGTGTGTGTGTGTGTGTGT
>JAVDPK010005973.1:0-18846 GCA_034780415.1 Cichlasoma orientale
TAAAAATGCCTAATTGATGCCAGGGGTCAGCAAAGACTGACCAAATTGCTGCAAGCTAGACTGACTACGGCAGCAGAAGACCACACAGGGTGCCACTCCTGCCAGCTGAGAACAGGAAACTGAGGCGAGATTTTTCACAGGCTCACCAAAATTGGACAACAGAATGTTGGGAAAATGTTGTCTGGTCTGATGAGTCACAATTCTGTTGCAACATTTGGATGGTAGGGTCAGACTCTGTCATATAAAACATCCTGCCTTGGATCAACTGTTCAGGCTGGTGGTGCTAGTGTAATGATGTGGGGTATATTTTCTTGGAACACTTTGGGCCCTTTAGTACCAACTGAGCATCATTGATATACCACATCCTAGCCGAGTATTGTTGCTGACCATGTCCATCCCTTTTCAACCAGCGTACCCATCTTCTGATGGCTGCTTCCAGCAGGATAATAAACCATGTTACAAAGCAGTGAATGCACTGTACTTAAATAGCTTCCATAGTCACCAGATCTCAATCCAATAGAGCACCTTTGGGATGTGATCGAACGGGCAACCATAAGTGAAGGTGACAGATCTACAGCAACTATGTGATAATATGTTATCTGGACCAAAATCCCAGAGAAATGTTTCCAGTCTCTTGTTGAATCTGTGCCACATAGAATTAAGGCAGGTCTGATGGCAAGAGGGGGTCCAACCTGGTACTAATAAGGTGCACCCAACAAAGTGATTTTTGTATATATTTAAAATGTTACATTTTTTTAAAAAAAATAAAAATAAATAAATAATGTAATTCTTTCATTCATGTAAAACTTTAAACATTTTGACCTTTGAGCCTTGTTGCTTCCCTGGCAGCAATTACAGCTTCAGAGGCACTTTATCCCATTCTTCCAGGCAGACCATCTCAAGCTCCATCAGGTTGGTTATAAAACCGTGTGTCAACTGCAATTCTTCAGGCCTCTCCACAGATGTCCCGTGGAGAGGCCTGGGCTTTGTGGGGCTACTCAAGGACAGTCAGAGACTTGTCTTTCAGCTACTTCTTGGAGACATCACTGAGAAGAAAGGCATTTTGCCCTTAGGCTGAGCCTGTATGCACTGTGGATAACTCTGGACTTTTCTATTTGACTGCAGTGATTTTCCCCTCTTTTCCAACTAGCGTTGTCCTTGCTGCTCCACGCTTATGCTTCCCGGTAGGGATAGTATTAGCCAGCTGATGAGTAGTGCCTGATGTGGGCTAGACACAGAGCTTGGAGTTCTGTCCAGAGAATTGCATCTTTGTCTCTACAGATCATAGACCAGAGCCTCTATAAAGCAATTTGCCAAATTCAAAGCAGGCTGCCAAATGCCTCTTACCACGAGGGGCTTCTGTCTAGCTATTCTTATGTGCACATGCCACAAAATTTGTCACAGGTGGACTTAAGTCAGGTTCCAGAAACATTGAGGATAATTTAAAAAAAAAAATGCACATGAGTAGAATTTGGAAATCCACTGCAAAAGAGATAAATACTTTTACTTTTAAATGCATTTGCAGATCTTTCTAAAGCCTTTTTTTTTTCCACTTTGTTATTGTAAATTATTCAACAGAGGCAATTCATGGGTTAAAAGGGAATCTCTTGTGCTAATTTTAGCTCCATTTTCTTTACTCTTGGCTTCTAAGGCAGCAGCTTTGCATGATGCATTGTTTAAATAAATAATTCTTCTTTATCACACAGTGCATCATGGTGCAGTCCCTCTGCTTATCCACCTCCCTTTAAGGTCAGCTTTCCTCTGACTGGCTCCTCCTTAGAAGCAATAGACTTACTTTCTGAATGCTCTCTGCTGGTGGTAAGCAGATAATATTGGCCATATGTTAGCCAGGATCTAGTTGATGATAAATTGTCATATACACATTGATTTAAAATATTTCATTATTCAATTTATCTTGGTAAGATACACAGGTGGTATTAACAGTTCAGACCATCTGCTGTCCATGTATTAGGGAAGTTCAGAGTACGATGTAATGCCAGGCAAGAGACAATATCAGCAGCGCACAGTGTATGACTGCTACATCCGGTGCTTCGGAGATTCAAATATCTGTAGTTGAGATCAACAGCTGACCATCCCACCGCCCATTTATCTGGTTCCTCTGGACAACACATTAAATATTCTTCAGTGTAACACCGGAGAATACTTCAATATTCCTAGGCAATAGAGGGGCAGTCTCATAAAAACAAACACACACAAACACACACCATATTACACACCATATTAAATTTAGGCTCATATTAGTGTTTAGATCTCAACATCTATTTAATAAGAAGCCTGAGGGACAAATGCTTAAGGAACAATGGCTACTTCTTTGTTTAGCAGCAGGGACACAAAGCCAATATCCTGTATGGAGATATTACTCCTGAGAAACAAGAGGCTTTGCCATTCTCCAACTCAAGCTCTCTGCGCAGTTTGAAGGCTGCGTGGAGCAGTTTCGATTGTTTTTCTGAAGTCAGTTGTTTCCTTCCCACCAGACCGGCAGCCTTGAGAACAGCCAGCTTTGAGGCCCACTTGAATTTGGCTCAAAGACTCTGGCAGAAGTGCAGCAATGAGGCTGTTAGCAAACAGTGAAAAGATGAATACACCTCTATCTTGCCAAAACCTTTGCACAGGAGCACTTGTATTTTTATGGGATGTAATGGGACCGGCGTATGACACTGTCTGGTACACTCCTGTTTTTTTTTGTTTTTTTTAGCTGTTTACATACTGATGCCTTGTTTTCTGTTTAGAGTGGCATCTGGAGATTGCACCTCCTCTCTCTTCCCCAGTAAGGTTAATTATGCAAACTAGCACATGATGTTTTGTTTCTGGTGATGTACTTGTTACAGATAGCAAGGTAAAAACACAATTTCCCCTACTTGCAATGTGGGCACACAAAGAAATCTAAAAGGGCGAAAGCTCCAGTCGTGTCGTTTCATGTTCTGTAGATTATCTGCTCAAAGCCCAACGGTACTGGAGGCTTTTGTTGCCTTTTACATGCAGAATGGAAGTCACTGTCAAATCAGAAAAGCCAGGAGTTTCCAGTGCTGATGAACAGACACACAGTGGCTGCTCTCAATAAAGTATTTATCAAAACAGATAACTTGAGCAGAAAAGGTCACTTCACTCCGCTGCTGCTGGATGTTATTATTTGTATGATTTGAATGGATTTTTCATAAATAGGTATCTAAAAAGTATATTCAATTAACATTTGCATTCCTATGAATGCCTTTTTTCCCCCACTCTGTGGTATTAGTGTTTATGTTTTGTCTCTTTTGACATACAAAAACGGCCTCGTCAGACTCACTGCTGTGCATCAATTCTACTCTGCCTGTGTCTGTTGAGGCTGTGGAAGAATAATTAAATGTTTTATTTGCTTTGTTTTCTTTCCCTTTTTGTGCAGAGGAGAAAGGATGGGTCTCTGCTGTCAGTTATTGTATGATCTGGTGCTCCAGCCTAGCCAGGCCTGTCAGTCAACATTTCTCTCTCTTGACATCAAAACATTTGATAATCGTGCCGCTACAGATGCCAGAGAGGAGGAAAAAAAATGAAATAGCCTGGTATGCTTCGTCTGCTAATTATGCTGCCCGAGATTTCTCTTTGTCATCAGACTAAATTGCGTGACATTTAAGAATGAATTGAATTTTTGCCAATTTACAAAGGTAAAAAAACATAAATAAATAAATAAAAACTCAAAGCATTCAAGTAAAACATGAATATTTGACAGGAATGTATGCAACAGGCGTGCCCAGTGTAGCGTATCTGTGACTTTGGTCTGATTGTTATGAAGGGAGAACATAAGCCGATGAAACGGGACTTGTCACTTTGATTATGGAAATAAGTTAACATATGTTTGCCCTTTGAACCACTACACAGTCCTCAGTTGTAGGTGTAGGTGGAACATAGTCAATACCGAAAACTAAATCTGGAAGTAGGCAGCCTAAAATGCCATCTAATCCTCTTCAATCAGTCAAAAAGAAACAAAAAAAAAAAAAAACAGACTTATTTAGTAGCACTAAAGTACCCATTATATACAAGATGTTTCCCTGAAGATATCAGAGCCAGCAAATAGCTGTAACCTTGGAGCTACAGACGGCCTCCTCATTGGACATTGTTAGATATGTGAGCACTCAGAAGTACACTTATTATGGATTGGGGAAATAAAGGGAAATATTTTTGTCTTGCATTAATGAAATGTTGGTCTGGTTGAGTGCCCCAAAGAACTTTGGTGCCTGGGCAGAAAATGCCCTTGAAGCTGGCACTCAAATCAGACAGCATAATAACATTCAGATGGTCTCCCTGCATGATGGTGACGCAGCATTTGCAATCCCTGCCTCTCCTGTGCTTTGCCCTTGAATGATAAAACCCTTACCCTCTGTATTTACGTCCTGTTTTTCCACATTATATGAAGGGTTGGGGCGCAACCACCTGATACACCTGACTCCTTCCAGTGCACGAGTTGAAGTGAGTTGAAAGGTAAGCAGACTTTGCATAACTTGATGTGTTATTGGAGGAGACAACCATGACCATTTGTGGCATGCTGCCAGGCACACTGCTAATCTCTCTTCTAAGAATGGACCCGGTTTGAGGCGCAAGTCGATCAAATGCTGTTTTATTTGGAGCAGGGTTCTGATCTTAAGGTTTCGGTTAAGCTGTTAAATTCTGCAACTTGTCTTTGTTGAAGTGATGCGTTACTGTACCTTCTAGGATACACAATCTTGAGACACAAACCTGTTTGTCAGCGCACAGTTTTATAGGTTCACAGAAAATGAGCCAATCTAGAAAGTAAATCAGACACTCTCTGAAATCCCCTTCCTCTCTGCTTACGGTTGATCAGGCCTCAGTCCACTCATGTAACACGATCACACTGAATGACAGCACTCCGTCTGCACTCAGGATAATACTACAATCAAACTGCATTATTTGGCTTCTACAGGTGCAAAGCAAATGTGGATTATTTGCCAATAAGGCTAATTTGAGTCGTATTTGGCTCATCTTCCTCTGCAGATCTCTGTGGCGACCATCCTCTGATGACAGGGTCTCCATCGCTTTTCAGTGTTGGTTAATGGGATATTACAAGGTATAATTTCAGTGATTACAATTCTGTGAAGGATAGCACTGTCACACATTTTAATTATAAATACATACAACCAACTATTGCGTCCAGCCTTTAGGACACAATCCCCTGGTGTGAGTGTTGATGCAGAGTCATTACAGGGGAAAAAAACTGTTCTATCTGGCCAGGACATACTTATATCACCATGTTACTGTGGCAGGTAAAAGACACATATGGTGTGTGACATATCATGTATATTGTCAGCTTTATGTCCATTATGATTTCTTCCCATCATCCACATTACTGCATCAAAGACATGGCACCGCGGCTTCAAGATGGTGGCTAATTTAGAATGTAACATAATTAAATCTTGGCAGAAGAGGACAACCTTTCTGATGGAAATGTGAAAACAGGCATTGTTACTGCATGCAGATGGCACATGAATAGCTTGTTGAGAAGAAAAGAAAAAGATCTCAGTGAGCAGCAGTCTTTTTGCCAATGCTGACTTTACTAGCTCTGTTTTAACTGTTGCTAGGAAACACTCATTAGCGTGCTCGACTGATAGAGTCGAAGAGAGAGATGGGACGTATGAACTCAAAGTTAGACTTTAGCTTAGAGGCAATTATCTCTGTTCAGGGACAGTGCAGGAATGAATACTAAAACCTGCCATAAACCTCTGATGAAGCTAAATATGATGCCGTTTAGATCAGATGTTTAATGCAGCAATCATACTACTGTAATATATGCACTTTGCACACTTTTTATAGTGTATAGTTTAAATGCACTTGTACCTCAGCTACAAAAGTCTTTTATCTAAAGCAGACTCATAATAGGAGCATGCTTTTATTTCTAATTACCTCTACCAGATACAAGCAGTCATATTATGAAGCCTCATCCTGATGCGCCCCCATCTTCCCTTTTTAAGTTATCGCATACTGTGCTAAGGCAAACAGTCATTCACTCTTGAGAAATCCAAAAATTAGCTAGAGTTAGTTTGCAACATTCTTTATTTACAAAGCGCATCAATCCAAACACACCTACCAGTGCTGGTCCACAAATCAACCCAACTACCCACTGCACCCATAGTGTCACAGCTATCTGCTAATCTAACATACATTATATAGACAAAATTACTGGGGCATACCTTAATCTTGGACTCATATATTTTCAGTCTCATTGCCACAGGTCTATAAAATCAAGCACGTCTGCCTTTACAAACATTTGTGAAAGAATGGCTCATTCTAAAAAGATTGGAAGAAATGTCTTCCATCCTATATACAGTATAACACCATCAGCTGTAAGTGTTATTGCAAAGCAGAAGCATTTAGGACCCACAGCAACTCAGCCACAAAGTGGCAGACCAGTGAAATTACAGTGCGGAGTCACCAAGTGGTGAGAGGCATAGTGCGCAAAAGTCATCAGTGCTCTGCTGAGTTAATAACTGCAGAGCTCCTCTGACATTAACAACAGCACAGAAACTGGAGCGTCATGGCATGGTTTACATGGCCGACTGCATCATTGGTGTAGTGGTGAGGTGGCCCTGTACTTTTATCCAATGGAGTATGAAAGGTAAATGAAACAGAACAAGATCATGACATTGCTATCAATAAGTCATCTATAGTGTATCTATATTCATCCTATCTGTAGTAAAGTAAATGAGTGCAAGCGTTCCTCCACCACTGTGAATATATTCTATACTGATTTTAAACAGAGACAGCAGCTGTACATTTATTTAAAACATTTCTGGATATGAATTGGGAGAAGCAGAGCTCTATAGTAGGAAACTTTTTGCCAGTCAAGAAAAATCAAAAACCGTGACTCTGCCTTTAATCTTAACATGTGTTTTAGCTCCACTTGTTTCTCGTCTATTCATCGCTGGAAGAGGAAGCGGAAGCTATGCCTGTGTTTTCAGTGAATGTCTTCCGTAGTGTCGCTGACTATCAAAGAAAATTGCAGGGTTGAAAAAGAAGCCTTTGCACCCTTGACACCAAAATCTGGCGTTTTACTGCTGAGGTTTCAGATTGCTTTAAGATTTGCTGCCTTCACACTCCTTTATAGCTGTGCAAAATGCCTTGATAAGATGTGACATGGGCATTATCCAAACGATAAAGAAAGATATAAAACATCCAAATAAATGGACCCAGATAAGGTCAATAGGATGAAAAAAGAAAGACCATTGAATTAGTATACTCTAAAGCTGCTTTATTGGGCCATAAACTTGTGTTTTTGTGTTTAGATAACAACTACTTTACTCCTTCACAGCCATTTCATTACTGACAAAAGGAAACCGCCAACTGGGAGTTTATGATAAGCACGAATCATTCTCAGTCAAAATATATTCACACACATACACTACATCCTATTTAAATATAATACACTTGCAGTGATGCTTAGTTATTCTTTCATTTTGTGACTGGAGGGAAGAAAATAGCCAATAATCCTTAAAGGGTATGTTTGCCCTTGTGACTGTGGGTGCCTATGTTTGATCTCAGACACATATCCGGAGCCAGTTCATTAGTTTCAGATTGAGTGGTGGGTATTCTGCAGTTAAGAGAGCAGAAGAAATCCAATTTTGTGAACCTACTCGCCAATTCTTTCTTTAGGAATCTTTAAGGTGGCCCATCTAATGAGCTTCCGTGAAATTCGGTTTCCACACCAGACAATATGCCTCATTGTGCATGAGCCAACATTTATTTCGCTCCTTCTCTCCATCTTTTGTGCATGCGCATGTTTAAAAAGCTGGCAAAATCTGCTGCTTTGTATATTTTATACATACTTTCATTCAATGCCATATTGTGTGTTGATGGAAATAGTATCAAATCTGCCCCCCTTCCCCTGCTGAAGTTGATCAACTGGCCAATTGAAAGTGCATAACACAAAACAGACTGTTGAGCCTTTCATACTAAAACAGCAACATGCTTTCCGAGTCACAAACTACAGGCTTATTGTCACTGAGGTCGATCTCTGTTGCCCTGAGCGCCCTACATGCTTTTTTGGCCCCCTGTCAGAATTTAAATGGATAAACAAAGGTCCTTTTGTATGTCAGGACATTGGGACACAACCGCACAACCACACACCCACATGCACACATAAACTGCATCATCTAGCAGCCACATAGATCAGACTGTTTTAATCAAGTTTGTTTGATGAGAGCATAGTTTGACTGGGACATGAAGCTGGCAGCAAAGGACAGGAAAATTGAATTAGTCCCACTGTAGACAATACAGTAAACCTCTGCAGAGATTTGTTCCCGTGGAAGCACTGACCATTTTCCATCCAGAGCACTGCAGATAAAGATTAAAATTTACAGTTGTGAGCAACATATTTTCCATTTTTTGTTTTCACCCAATAATAGAACTTTTCAAAATCAAGATCACCCATCGGTGTGCACATACATATAAATTTTGATTGTAGGAGGTTGTTCTAATATGGCTCAGTCCCCCTACAGTAAAAATAGGAAAGACAGTTAGGTGAAGGGTTGCAAATTGCTAAATGCATGTCTGTTTGGCACATTGCACATTGCAATCAATCTGAGTCAGTCTGCACCAATAAGTGCAGCTTAGCAACTCACTTAACTGGTTGCCAGCTCTTTGTATTCTGGTTGTATTGCTATTTAAAAGCAGGGTTGCTGAGCACCTATGTCATGTTGCAGTTAAGGTGCCATCCTGCAGCAACTACTTCAATGTTTGTGGTGGAATTTCTGAATTTATTTTTCAAATCTTTGCAATTTTGGCTGGACTTGACAGACTGACTCCATCTTACTGTTGTTTTATTGTCATCTTGATGCATCAAAGTCATTTTGAAGACGGCAACCATTCCAAAGGCAGTGAGACTGCAAGGTCGCAATGATTTTGTTCATGGCACTGTCTCCAACCACCGTTTTCCCTTGTGTGATTGTAGCATTAAGTGAACTGTGCAATGTAAATCAATTTGCAGTTGCTATTAAAGGCTGTATAAGTTTTACTACATTACTGCATATATTTGTAAAACTGAGTTTTTACCAGTCAATAAAAAAACAAACCCCCAAAACAATAAGCCCTGTGTGTTTATTTACCCAGCTTTATCTATCCATGAAGCCAGATGACACACATCAATTAGTTAAACTGCAGGACTGTCTTAAAGACATAAAGGCCTGGATGACCTCTAATTTCCTGTTTCTAAATTCAGATAAAACTGAGGGCATTGTTCTCGGCCCCGCAGATCTTAGAGGCGTGGTATCTATCCAGATACTCTGGATGGTGCGTGTTGGCCTCCAGTGACACTGTGAGAAATCTTGGAGTTGTTTTTGACCAGGATATGTGCTTCGATGCACATATTGAGCAAATATGTAGGACTGCTTTTTTGCATTTGTGCAATATTTCTAAAATTAAAAACATCTTGTCTCAGAGTTGTGCTAAAAAATACTTTATGCATTTATTACTTCTAGGCTGGACTATTGTAACTCATTGTTATCAGGCTTTCCTAAAAGCTCCCTGAAAAGCCTTCAGCTGATCCAAAATGCTGCAGCTATAGTACTGACAGGGGCCCATGATGCACTGAGTGTTTCTTTTCATTCACCTCTTTTTACTCTGTTTATATCCCACTGTGCATTTAATCATTAGTTATTAATCTCTGGCTCTCTTCCACAGCATGTATTTTATCCTGTCTCTCCCCTCAGACCCAACCAATCAGGGCACATGGCTGCCCCTCCCTGAGCCTGGTGCTGCTGGAGGTTTCTTCCTGTTAAAAGGGAGTTTTTCCTCCCGACTGTTGCCAAGTGCTTGCTCATAGCGGGCCGTGTTTATTGTTGGTTTTCTCTGTAATTATTGTAGGGTCTTTACCTTATAATATAAAGCTCCTTGAGGTGACTGTTGTGATTTTGTGGTATATTGAATTGAACACAACTGAATTGTGTATGTAGCCACTAGATGTCTATAAGGAAACATACAGACTGGATGTGATTATTTCTTGGGGGCAGACTTTAGTAAAGTCAGCATAACTGATTCTAATTTTCATAGAAGGGACATAGAAATGATGAAAAAGGCAAACAGCACCTCAATGTGATTATATTTAAAACATTTTTATAGTATTTGTTTAAGCGCAGCAGCAGTTAAATGTAACAAGTCTATTTCCATTCCCATATGGAGATCCAGGAGATTCTGGCTGTGGCCCGTCACAATGGCATGCTCAGTATTCTGTGAGTCAAGCTATTTGAACCTTTTATGACCTTTTATATTTCATCAAGAATCAGAGTACAATGCCGGGCAGATCAAAAAGGACAAAAATGGTAAGAGTTCCTGACAGCTTCACCGAAACGCTTCTTTTGAAAAGAAAGAAAAAAAAGATTACAAGCAGGGGATATGAACACGCAGGGGGTAAAGGCAATTACAGGTAAATGGGATAGAATCACAGTTGGCACAGTATATTTCTGAAAGTTTGAAAAGGCCAGTTCTATGAGCCTGCAGATCGCCAGCCTTTCTCTGGCTGATTGAAATGGAACATTCCCACCTACAATTCTAAGTGTATCTGTATAATCTGTACACTAACACTCAGGTGTTTGGAGCACTCTGAAATGTTTTTAAAAGAAATCTTACAGTAATACACAAAATCTGTGTGTACGCGTGTGTTTGTTTCTTGTGCTGAAACCTGCTGCACGATCAGGACTTGAACAAGCAAACTTGGTACAAAAGGTCCATCTTAGGTCCCTTAGGTTCTTATCTATATCAGGTATTGTGATGTCATTATGTTGCCTAGTAACCATGTACTGTAGCACTCAGCAAAGAAACCTGTTTTTAACATTTTTTTTTCACCTATAACATCTAATAAAATCATCACATCGTTTTATTTCATGGCAATAATGTCTAATTTATATCCAAAAAAAATGTTGTAAATGATGATTTATAACAAATTATTTAATTACTAATTAATTAATCATGAAATATAATGAGATACCTATATAGGTTTACTGAAGCCCATTTTCAGCATCTCCTTTGTTCTAATGACATTATGTTAACTAATGAATGCTCATCATGGGCTGACTGATTGTGCAAAAAAAAAATATTTTCCAATAATTTTGGCACATCAGTGCTGTGATGATAAGAGAGGCAATAAATTTGGTTATTTGGCTGTCTGGAGCATCAGCCTCCATTGATTTGATGATAGATATAAAATAACCTTTCTACAGAGACCTGTCTGTACTCTTGCTCTAAGAAATGAAGGCTTTCCTACAAGCATGTGTACTAGTTTCTCTCGAAAACAGTGCAAACAGGCTCTAACTGAAACAGAAAGGGAAGTGAGAGCCCCCCCAGTACACAATTGAACAAGAGGACAAGTACATGAAAGTCTGGTAAAACACTTGGTCCTCAAACACCAAATTAATTAAATAGAACCTCTTAGTGCCGGATTGTTCTGGTTTGTGAAGGGAAGAGTGCACACGATTGTATGTCATCCTCATCTTTTTTTATAAATTCCCAGAAACTGGGTTTATTTCTCCGAACAGAAATATTTCCAGATATTCAAGTGAGAAAATGTATTTTGTTTCTTTGATCAGCGTGCTCAATTAGCCTTTTAACAAGACAAACATACATTAGGGCCCACAATTAGATTAGGTTTCGTTAGGTTAGGAAACCAGCAGTGAGGGCTGCTGAATATGGGCTTCTGCACGCCCACTTGGATTTTTCATTAAAAGTTATAAAAGATTTATGATTAATAATTCCATTATTTACTAATTGTCTTTTAGAAAACTTCTGCTCAATTTCATGTTATATCAGATGGAAACAAACGTGCTTGCAGGAGAGTGGTGTACGCGTGGTTACAGACCCGAATGATTAGAATTATTCTGAGGCAGGTTCAGTGGTGACGTCTGATGCACCAAAGTAATGATGTAAAGAGGTGCAGCCAGTCTGATGACCAAAGCCATCAGCAGCTCGCTATGACGCAGCTCGGTCTTCCTAATCAGTTGTTTTTATTCTGGCAGAAGGGACTGTACCTCCCCAGCTTGTGTCCATTATCCATAATTAACAGAGAAGAGAGCTGCAGATGAGGCAAAGAGGCTCGGTATGGGAAGAGAAATGTGGGCCGCATTAGTGGAGCTTCTCTGTCATCCTTTGAGCAGACTTAAAAAAGTGTTAAGTAACAAACCTTTCTTTAACCATCAACATTTATGAGGGTTGTGAATGCTGATTTTCATGCTGCTTCTGCTAAAAATGAAACGGTAATTTGACCTATAGATTTTATCCAGAATGTATCATCAAAGCGCCTTTGAATGCGACAGATTCTGAACTTTGCAAAACAACATTACAGATACTCAAACTGGGAAAATGAAGAGAGGCAAGTGTAACCTCTGTCGGCACACTAATTAGCTACCTATTCGATTGTGAAAAGTATTGCTAAACACCACTGATAGCCTTGTTGCAGACAGTAACATCTGAGGACATCAAATCAGCGCTTTCATTCTCTGTAAACTGGAATAACTCGAACATGCTTCACTCAGGGGTGTGGACTCTGGAAAAGCTGAACTGTTTTTCATTATAAACTCACAAAGGGTTTCAGGCTTCAATACGAATTTGAACTTCAAGTTTCAGCAAGCTATGGCAGGGTAAAATCTCTTTTTCGAGAGGCATACTGAGCGTAAGTGATTGCTTTAAAGGGATACTCCAGCAGTTCTTAGAGAGAAAGGTGAGTAGATTCATGTTATCTTTGTGTATTCAGTACACTGACAGCAGAGATCGTCACACACCCGAATCCAGGATTGAATTGCTATCACGTCTATTCACATTACTGCAGGTGAAAAATGTATTTTTGAGGAAAGATGCATAGCGTGAACTGTGAAGTGGAGGGGAAAAAAACATTTGCATTGCTCCCTCTATAACCTAATCATTAATGTATCATGCTCCTGCCAGATTTGGTGTTCTCTTTCTGTGGGTCTGTTACTGTCAAACAAAATTGATACAAGTGGTGGAAATGAGCTTCCTCGGAAGGGTAGCTGGGCTCCCCCCTTAGAGATGGAGGAGCTCAGCTTAGAGCCGCTACTCCTCCACATTGAAAGGAGCCAGTTGAGGTGGTCTGGACATCAGCCTAGGGTGCCTTATGGACTCCTCCTAGGTGAGGATTTAAGGCATATCCTACCAGCAGGTGGCCATGGGACAGACCCAGGACAGGCCAGAGAGATTATATCTCTGGACTGGGTTGGGAATGTCTTGGTATCGCTCCATGTGGAGGAGGTGGCTGGGGGAGCGGGAGGTCTGGGGATCTCTACTTAGACTGCTGCCCCCATGACCCAAACCCAGATAAGCAGCGCTTCCATACAATCACAGATGGATTTGTGCTGTCTGGTTCCTGCATTAGTTTACACTAGAAAACTGAACATATGATGGAAACTCCTCCAAGTGCCTCTTTAGTGCTTTTGTGTCTGTCTGTTGTCAGTTCAATGACATGATTAACCAAATTTAGCTTTAAAAAATACACAATATTTTCAAAAACTCTGTAACTGTTTGTTACAAATACAGGACTTCTAAGATGGTATGTGTGGTTAATGAGCCAATCTAATCTGGGTCAAGAAAAGACAGCATTTCACTCTTTATTTGTGCACATGCAGGTTTAAATCCATGATAAGACATTAAAACAAAAAGGCTTACATGTAAGCATGCTTAAGCGTAAAAGTCAGTAAGTAATCGAGCCAGGATAGCTCTATCCATGGTGCTGAAGTGAGTGCTGAAAACTCTTGGCTGTTGTGGTCTTTGCAGGCACCTTTGATTTCCCTTCCTTCATGCCCTTGAATGTCATTTCCTTTTCTTTGTGCCTTACTGTTTCACTGCAGCCTTTAGTCCAGTAACACTTGACGAGGTACTGGGTTCACTCAAGAACTCACTGAACAGGAAACTGCGTGAGTGACGGTGTTTCACTCGCATAACAAAAGCTACAAAGTAAATCTTTAATTTTGGATTTCGTCAACTCTTAATTGATTACTCTTGTTAACGCAGCACATTTAAGGAGATTGCCTTTAATGTTTTTAGGTTTTAGTGATGACTGTAATAAATACAATCATATTTAAACAGGTTACGGAATTAACTGCAAAACACAAAAATATATGCATTTTTAATCAAGAAATAAGATAAATGTAGGGTTTAATAGAGACGATACGCACTGAAAATGTCCATGGATCTGCTCTTACAGTGTTCTTAATATCATTATTTTTATTTTTGGAGGTTCTGCTTTGACTTTTACCATGCATATAATGAATGTCAGTCAATCTTTTATTTTGGGATGCCCATTTTCTCATTTTAATTAAAAAATAATGTCCAAAGGAAATGCCAAAATGAGGACTGTAATTTCCTAGCGCCACACTGCATTCATTATCAGTGCTTGGTAAACAAAGCCTCCCATTGTTGCCATGCTCAGCCTCAACCCACAACTTGAGAACTGATCCTATTCTATTTGCATTTCAGCATATTATAAGAAGCAATTACCAACACTATTACAGCCCTCTCTCATAAAATTATGTATTGATTACTAATTAGTGCCTAATGAAAATGCAACCAGCCATTGTTCAGGAAGTTAAATTACTGTTCTGATTATGCGTTCTGCATATGTACATAGACAATCATATTTTGAAAGGTGGTAAACTCTCAGGGAAAGGGAGGGGGACGCTTAACGATTGGCTCTTGTGGTTTTATGCTCCAGTTCCAGTAGAGATGAGTGTTATGTAAGGTGGTCTGTTGCATCATGTGAACAAGTCTGTGCCGGACAGAACTGCTGCCAGAGAGTAGAACGGTAGCGTTTCCAGAGACTGTACAATAAATATAAGTAAGATTTTCCTGATGCTGACAAATATTCAAAAGCTCAGCTGTCTGAAAGCATAAATATCCCTCTCAAACTAAGTCTCCCTGGGAATTATGCTCAGTTTAGGCAATTCCATTACAGTCTGCATCTTTTTGATTGAAATACATTTAATTAAAGCAATATTTATGGTCACTCAAATTATGAAATTCTTTCATACGCACAGCCATGAAAATGACCATCAAGTTAAAATAACTTCATGAAGGTTATGATTTATTTAGACAGCATTAATTATAGCTAGATGTACTTGATGAAAATAATGAATCTGATAAGTAAACAGATAAAAAATTTTGATTTATCTCTGGTTTGTAAGTGATTCAGGTCCAAACAAGACAACATTACATGAATGGGAAAAAAAAACCTCACAGTGGCCCTCCTGAGAAGTATTTTGAGTCAAAAGAGGACCTGCTACCCCTGCATGGCAGCTCCTACTGAGCCACTGCTCCCCTTCAAATCGCATGCAAATGTAATTTATGTTGGCCACATCAGCTACACACCAACCTCTCAGGATATTTGCATCTCAAGATTGCACTAGTACACCAGTGCGAAGGTGGATGGAAGAAATGTGAGGAGGGGACTGCAAAGGAGCAGTATGCACCCAAAATAAATTAATATGCATCAGTTTATTCTGGAAACTTTGTGGAAATCACAAACCGCAATTTCCATGCAGCCATCACCCCTTGCATGCTATACAATATGCTACATAGTATATAGTGTGTTTAAATTGCACCTGCAGTTATATGCAATTACAAAGTGATTCCACATTTTTTATGAAGGTTTAGGCGTTGCAATCACTGTAGACATGCCTGACTCATACCTGAAGATGTTTTTTGAACATACTGCTCAGCTGCATCTCAGTATCAGCCTGTGGTACCTCAACAAATGGTTGGAGGCAGAGTGCCTGTCAACAGTTTCACCCAGGACTAATTGATTGGATGCAAAGAAATCAAAGGGCAAGTCTGACCAAACACAAAATCGGCCTTAGAAAAGAAGCCCCTTCCAGAAGTAAAGTGTCCCAACCAGAGAAAATCAGTCCAGAGCAGACTGTTTATCTTTCCAAATCTAAAAATTAATTGAAGGATTTAAAGATTCAACAAGATTTCAAATAATAATGTAGCAGCCAAAAAGTATTTGCTGCGTAAAGATGGAGTTGTTGGTGAAAATGAAGTCACACTTCCTGAGTGTGTGTTGCAATCCAAGTCTCTCTGTTCTGTGTTTTGGCAGATGGGCTGGACACACGTGCATGTTAGTGCAAGCCTGTCCCCTCCTATAACACTCTTGTCCTTCCTTAAGAGAACAGGCTACGTTCACACTGTAAACCTCATGGCTCAATTCTGCTTTTTTGCTCAGGTGAGGGTTTTTGTTTTTTCTGTTTGACTGCTTATTATAATAATTATAATTATTATATTAAATGTGGCCAATATCAGAAGGCAATGTGAACTGGCCCTAAACTGGCATCCACAAAAGAACTATAATAAAGCTGTCACAAGCATTATGATGTTGTACTGAAGTGAACTCAATTCTACTGAAATTAGTACTGGCTGCTACTGCTGTATGGAGGTGTATGTGGATGCAGAGTCACACTGACACATATTTCATAAAAAAAATAAATTAAAAAAAATCAGATGTGAAGAGGTTGGTTTGCAAATATTAAAATCTGCATTTAATTTAGGAGCACCCAAATCAGAATTTAAATAGATCACATTACATTTGACTTTTTAAATGTTCACAGTGTCATAATGAAAAAAAACTTAATAGTTTTTAATAATTTTTTTAATTATTTAATGAATGATTTACTGAAGAACAGATTATACCCTAAATTAAGATTGTCCATAACACAAAATGGTCAAATAGCCCACCCCTTGGGTAGGTTATCATAAAATGCTTCAAGACTTCTTATTTAACTTTTTCCAGGGTGTCACGTTTGTGGTCAACATTTTAAAGTGTAGCCTCAGGGCTGTCTGCTTTAAGTAGCGGCTAATGTTCTCTCGTGTCCCTTGCTCTGCAGCCTGCAATGTTAATATAAGGCTGGAAATGTAAAGTGACAGGAAGCACTTCAAAGGTTTTGTTGCTTCAGGCGGTCGGCTCTCAGTGTCCAGTCTGCCTGTGTTGGAATATAAAAAAAAAAAAAAAAAAAAAAACAGGCCTCGCCCACAGATGAAGGTAAAAGGCAGCCAAGAGCTCATTTATACAACAAGAACAAGAGCCAGCTTTTCATTTGTATTCTGGGAAATTCTGATAATAATCTAACAAAATGGACAAAATGAAGTAAAACTTATCAAAACTATCTCTTCTGTGATCCCCTTTCTACTTTTTTGAGGTAAAAGGGAGGGATGTGTTGTACTGAAGTGTGATAAATGGTGGCAACAAAGGGGCAGAAAATGTAAAAAAATGCCCAAGGTTGAAACAATGACCAACGAGGCATTGCTGGTGGAGCTGAGCTGATTGATACTGTGACAAAGCTGGCAGTCAGACCAACAGGCTGGACTGAAATAAGTTCAAAAGGGTGTTTGTGTTGGTATGGGCTTCAGTCAAACCCGTGGTTTGACTGATGGCAAAAAACTTCAAACTACAAGAGCTACAATTTAATCATGGCTTATAATTTATGCTGTAAAGACTTTAAAGACTGACATTTAGTCAGCTACAACTCACTTGGATGGATAACACTGATGTGTGAATATTATATTGCCAAAAGTATTCACTCACACATTAACTTGAGTGACATCCCATTCTTAATCCATAGGGTTTAATATGATGATGTCAGCCCATCCTTTGCAGCTACAACAGCTACAACTTTTCTGAGAAGGCTTTCCACAGGTTTAGGAGTGTTTATGGGAATTTTTGATCATTCTTCCAGAAGTGCATTTGTGAGGTCAGACACTGATGTTGGCCGAGAAAGCCTGACTCACAGTCTGCGCTCTAATTCATCCCAAAGGTGTTCTGTCAGGTTGAGGTCAGGACTCTGTGCAGGCCAGTCAAGTTCTTAGGTTCTCGTCACTCCAGAGAACCTGTCTCCACTGCTCTAGAGTCCAGTGGCGCTTTTGGCAATATAGTGTACACTCTGTGCTTTCATGATTACCATTCATGTCTGCCAAAATGTGGTCATTTTGACTTGGTGAAAAAGAGAAGAGACTGCCTCTTCTTCATCATCCAGTAGTGAAATGAGTATTACTGTCTATCTGGTGTCATCACAGAGGTTTCTGACAAGTAGTTAACAATGACCTGAACATCAGGAGTTAAATTAAGCCCAAACAGTGTTGAGTTTCATATAGGAGAATGTTGTATAACCGACCTTCTGCCAGACAGGCTCTCAAAGACATGACTGAAACGGTGCTGAAAGGGCGTTATGTTGCTTTTGCTGTTAGCGACAGGGCTCAGATCTTCAACAATGTCTTGTCATTGCCACTGGATGCCATTCAACTAGATCCATTTTCAACAACAGTCTTATGAAAATAGAAATTCTGTTGCACAGCTCTTTATTTACCAGTGAGCAGAACATTACTCTCCACATGCCTGCATGGATTCATCTTCATAGACAGCAGCCCACTGCACTCATAGTGTCCCACCTTCGCTAATATAACTCGACTAAAACAAAACAACAGGAGCTGAACTGCATGGTAACGGAACAACAACAAAACAGCCTTTTGCATTTTTGCTAACAATTATAAGCTTCGCTACTAGAAATCCGAACTTCCCCAACACACCCACTCAGGATGCTCCAGTTCTCTATCTCGATAACTGATAGATAGCAAAAGTATATGAAAGCTGCAGAGTGTAAATTGCAGCAACTGACAATGGGTTTCCCTAAAAGCAGCCTTATAAGGAAACCTTTCTGTAAGCAGGACAGTGCAGTTGGCTTGGAACATCTGGAGGCAGATGATCCACCACCCATATTTGAATTAGGGGTGCAGGAAAAAATCGATTCGAGCTCGAATCGCGTTTCTAACATTGAACGATTCAGAATCGATTCTCAT
>JAVDPK010006082.1:7511-18827 GCA_034780415.1 Cichlasoma orientale
CCCCCCCCCCCCCCCCCCCCCCCCCCCCCCCCCCCGACGTGCAGACAGAATGATAACTGTGCAGTGTAAACATTATGCAAACATAAACACACAAACACATAGAGATGGGAGCAAAACTGACTGACTGTTGGGATAAAACACTGAAAAGAGGAGAGGTATATAAGCATTGCTCACGATATACTGGGGGGTAAAGTTGAATGTGCGAATGTGTGTGTGTGCGTGTGTGTGTGTGCGTGCAGGGCGGGGGTCTAGTCTCGATTTCCTGTGTTTGTACACCGGTCTCCCTTATTGTTCAGCCCTGATGACATCATTGCCAGCAGGAAGTGCACACGCCCCAAGACTCGAGCCAGGAGCCAGCTTAGGGTAAGTGTGTTAATATGAAAGGGTGTATGCATTCGACTATTCATGTCTGTACTAAAGTGAGTGAATGGTAGATGGCAGATAAAAGTAAATAAATAATCAGTGTTCCCTGTGTCAATAAGGAAAGGGTGACCTTAAGAGGAAAAGGTTGTGGAGTCCTTCCCATGGATTATCGCATGTACTACACAAGTGGACACTCACACACAGGTTGGTCCATTCCCATTGATTTATACTGGGATAGGACACCCTGCATTCCTGGCCATGTACGTACACTTCCTGCATCATACATGTAGAGTACATAGAGGAGGGTGTGTGTTTTGGTGGGACGACGTACAGAGGGAAAAGAAGCAGTGTTACAATCTGTGTGTGTGTGCGTGTGTGTGTGTGTACGTGTGCGTGTGAGAGAGTTGTAAGTGATCCTCTGTGGGAACATTAATCAGCCTTTATCTCATGGTTTATTCACTGCCTTTCTTTCCACTGCCCTGTTGTTCTTCCTCTTTTTCTGTCACACACACACACATATCCGTGTGTGTGTGATTGTGTGCGCATCCACGTGTGCATAAGGCCATGGGAATTAAAGTATTAGATTACCGCCTACCACCCGCATATCTAAATTCCTCCCACCGAAATAGTTAATGGTCCCAGTCAGGCAAAATGTTTTCCCATATCTGTGAATACATACCATAACATGTATAAAGTACAAGGCACTGATGATTTTTGAGCATCCCTGACAATGCCCGATGCCAATTTGGATAAGATGAAGTCAGAAATAGCCAGTCGATATTGGCCTCCATGGCGATATATGCAACAAGCAGATATCGACATGGAGGCCGGTGTTACTCGAGTTTCCCCAAGTTGTTTTCTTTACATATGGGTTGTGATAAGGAATACTATGGCAGTCTCTGTGTGAAGTCTTTCAGAGAATATGTGCACACAAGATAATGAGGGAACAGGCAACAGGTGAGAGAGCAGCTGAAACTAATCACAGGAAAAGAGACAAGCGAAGCAGAAACCCAACCACACAAGACAAGAGACTATCAAAATAAGACAGGAAGAAAGTAACACTGAGACTAAGATATATAAATTTACACCTAGCAGGGAGCTAGTGGCTTAGCACTAACTTTTCACTCAAAGTTGCCCCAGCTCTTATAATACTCAATTTTAAACCTCAATACAATTTTAAGCAAGAGTCAATTGTTTAAAAGGTCGCCAACTGTACCGTGTTTATGAAAGGTAAAATCAGCTATAGACATTTTTTTGCTTTCTTTTAGAGTTAGCCTGAAATCAAGCCGTGATTAATTTAAAGATATATAATACAGATTAAGCCAAACAAATACAGCATGAATAAAGCAACATTAATGCTATCAAGGTACTTTAAATATAAAAGAAGCAAAAAATACACAAAAATATGAACATATCGGTATGTTTTGTCCTACCAGGTACGCTGCTTCTCTCATGAACTGTTTGGCAGGTTGTCTCCACACAGCAGGGACGGTAATCACCCATCTGATCTCGTCTCCCTCCAGCACTGAGGAAGACTGGTCCTTCACCTCCTGAAACAGGACCCAAAAAAAAAAACCAAACACTTTTCTTCTTCTACCCTCAAACGTACCACACAGAATGAACTGATCCCCCCCATAGAGTTACATTAAAAAATGCTAAACAAAGTTACAGCAAATATACATGCATGCCGTATACAGTATGTCCTGTCCTTGAATGCGTGAAAATATTCACTGCGGTGTACTGTACTGCAGCTGTGAGTGAAATGATTTGAGGCGTACCTTCAGAGCATGTTCCCTGAAGAAGCGAAGGGCATGCGCGAACACTTCTATGGCCCTGACCCTCTGACCATTCACCGCCTCCAGCTCTGTCTCCATAGTGAGGTCCTGCAGCAAACACAATCAAAACTGCTGAAAGAAGAAAAAAACAAAACAAAACACTGCACCAAGAAGTCTTTTCGGTGTTTAAAGGTTCACTTACTGTAGCGCCATTTAACGCTCGTTACTTTAAACCACAGTTTTACTTATCAGCTGTGGGCAGTGACATAAAAATCTCTAACTCTTGCACATGTCAGTGCACCATAACATCACACAGAGAGGACCTTTCCCTCTTACACTTGTGCTGTGGATCTTCATTTTGAATTTGTCAAAGTAAAGCCAGTGCCGGGCCTCCTCTGGATCCAAGTCGTGGTAGAAGTCTCGAGCTGCAAACCCAAGACTGTGGAACCGCAAATCAGGAGTCAGCAGCAGACACGTTGGGCTCTTCTGGTTGGCCACACCAGGGTCGCCACCCTCCCAGCGCCTGCATGGAGCGAAGGGGGAAAAAAACCTTCAAAGCACCAGAATAAAAATACAGAATATGTAATTGATGAGGATACACGCAGACTCTTACTTCATCATGTGTATGGCTTCTGAGTCCTGTGTGAAGCTGAAAGCGTAGCCGCTGGAGGTCGTCCCGAAGTCTATTGCTACGACGACAGAGAATGGACAAGCCATCCGTGACCTGACCTCCACCATCTTAGAGAAAGACAGATGCACAGAGAGAAGTAAGAGCGGATAAGCTCATTCTTCTTCTTTTCTTCTCATTCTTAACATTTTTGTAATGACTAGTTTCTGTGAGTGGACAGAGCCAGAATAGAGTTAACAAGTTGGCTTAGAAATCAGAAGTTATTTTGATGGACTTGTACTTGCATAAGTTGGTGCCAAGCTGGTGTGTTTCTTTGCCACTGCTTTTAGTCTTTCCAAGTTTTATACTGTAAGGTAAATGTTATGGTAAACCACTAATAGCAGTTAGAAGTGGATGTGGCTTTACAGGCCTTGTTTAAGAACTTTATATAAAGTAAAATAAGTAGTAAGAGGAAAGGGTGTGGAGGAGTGCCTGTGGTGAGCGGCTGTGTGTGCAGTAGCTACCGGTGAGGGTGAGGGTGTGAGCGGAGTGATGCTGCAGTCATTTCTGGCTGTGGCAGGCGAAGATGGGGTCGATAAATTTTCACCTGGAAGAGAAGAGAGGAGATGAAATGTCACAATATGCAGTGGTGACTAATGGGTGTGGCTAAGGGGGAGAAGGTGAACCCCCTCCTAAATACACTGCTTAAAAAAAGGAAAGGATCATTTTTTAATCAGAGTTTAGCATCAAGTCAGTTAAACTTCTGGGATATTGATCTGGTCAATTAAGTAGCAGAGGGGGTTGTTAATCAGTTTCAGCTGCTTTGGCGTTAATGAAATTAACAACAGGTGCACTAGAGGGGCAACAATGAGACAACCCCCAGAACAGGAATAGTTTTACAGGTGGAGGCCACTGACATTTTTCCCTCCTCTTCTTTTCTGACTGTTTTTTCCACTAGTTTTGGATTTGGCTAGGGTCAGTGTCACTACTGGTAGCATGAGGTGATACCTGGACCCTACAGAGGTCGCACAGGTAGTCCAACTCCTCCAGGATCGCACATCAAAACATGCCATTGCCAGAAGGTTCTCTGTGTCTCCCAGCACAGTCTCAAGAGTATGGAGGAGATTCCAGGAGACAGACAGTTACTCTAGGAGAGCAGTTCAGGGCCGTAGAAGGTCTTCAACCCATCAGCAGGACCGGTATCTGCTCCTTTGTGTAAGGATGAACAGGATGAGCACTGCCAGAGCTACAAAATGACCTCCAGCAGACCACTGGTGTGAATGTCTGACCAAACAATCAGAAATGGACTTCATGAGGGTGGCCTGAGGGCCAAACGTCCTCTAGTGGACTGTGCTCACTGCCTGGCACCGTGGAGCCCTATTGCCATTTGCCATAGAATACCAGAATTGGCAGGTCCACCACTGGCGCCCTGTGCTTTTCACAGATGAGAGCAGGTTCACCCTGAGCACATGTGACAGATGTGAAAGGGTCTGGAGAAGCTGTGGAGAACATTATGCTGCCTGTAACATCGTTCAGCATGACCAATTTGGTGGTGGGTCAGTGATGGTCTGTGGTGGCATATCCATGGAGGGACGCACAGACCTCTACAGGCTAGGCAACATTAGGTATTGGGATGAAATCCTTGGACCCACTGTCAGACCCTACGCTGGTGCAGTGGGTCCTGGGTTCCTCCTGGTGCACAACAATGCCTGGTTTCATGTGGCAAGAGTATGCAGGCAGTTCATGGAGGTTGAAGGAATTGATACCATCGACTGGCCCCGATGCTTGCCTGACCTAAATCAAATAGAACACCTATGAGACATTATGTTTTGGTCTATCCAGCACCACCAGGTTGCACCTCAGATTGTTCAGGAGCTCAGTGATGCCTTGGTCCCGATCTGGGAGGAGATCCCCCAGGACACGAGCTGTTGTCTCATTAGGAGCGTGCCTCAGTGTTGTCAGGCATGCATACAAGCATGAGGGGACCATTTTGAGTTGCAGCAGTTATATTACGGCAAAATGTTCTAGCCTGCTGCATCATTTCTTCCCTTTGATTTATGGGGGGTCTTTGAATTCAGCCCTATGGAGTTTGATCATTTTCATTTCCATCAAGCCTTTCATACCTAACACATTACCCAATCCATATCAGGATCGATATCCACCATGATTTTTTCCCCCCATTGAGATCTGATGTGTTTTCAGAGTGTTCCTTTATTTATTTGTTTATTTTGAGCAGTATATTAAAATCTCATTAAGTTTCAATACTGGAAACACGCCACATGTACTCCTTAAGACAATGAACAGAAATGCCATTCTGCCTGTTTGAGGAGATATGCAGTTAGTGGAAAACTCTCTTATCGTATGGAAAGAGGCGATATTGAACTGTCATCAGCTACTGATACTAACATGCAGAAAACACCTTATTTTTCCACCGTGGAGATTAGTTGATTAGGTAAAATGCAAACACACTTGACCTCTCCAGATTAGAAATTGAAAAATGGTAATGAAGTGGAATGAGTGGAATGTCACTGGAATCTGAAGTGAGTAATTCGAAGTGGGAGAGGGACATGGAAAGGTCAGCATGTCTACACTCCAAAAGATAAAGAAGGAGAAGTGAGTCATTTGGACAAGATTGCAACGGAAAACCGCCATCACACTCACTTGGTATCTGCAGGCTGTTGGAGTCTGGCTGCAATATGTCAGCCATCTTTACAGGAGCCAGGGTCTGCAGAGAAGCACACTGATGATAACACGATGAATGATTTCTGTAGAAAACGCTGCTCAGTGTGTTACACCTGATCATCCAATTTGACAGCTAACACAAAGAGAAAGAACTCTTCATATTAAACATGCACACAAGAAAAAGGTGTTTAAGTTGCACTAGCACACAGTCGCTTATTTGGACATCTGACACAAAGTTTAAAAAACAAAATTTCATGTCTTAATACTGGGCAATGCAGTGGTTAGCACTACTGCCTCGGAACAAGAAAGTCCTGGGTTTGAATACACTGGGCAGCTGAGATCTTTGTGTGTGGAGTTTGCATGCTTTCCCTGTGCCAGTGTGGGTTATCTCATCCCACAGTCCAAAGACATGGAAGTCAGGTTAACTGGTGATTCCAAACTGGTTGCAGGGGAGAATGTGATGCACCGGCAACCTATCTCCAGATATCCAGATCCCCTGCAAACATGAAATGTAAATGCTGCACCAGTCTGCACATGCTGGTGCAGCTCAACCTTGCTGCTGGTCAGTCACAGTATTGCAATATAAATATTTTTTAGTTTTAAGGGATTTTCTTAGTGAAAACAGCTTCCTGCTGCTGTTGCAACAATACATTCACGGGCTGGAAAACCAAAATAACAACTGAAATATGCAGAAGCACTTTGAGTGATCCTATGTTACCATAAAAAAATTATATAGTCCACTTTTCATCAGTTCTGATGAGCAGGCTCTAATGATGGATGCCACTGTCAAGTATACTGTATGAATAACAGTACTAGGTCACACCTCTTAATCTTTCAGGTGCTTTCAGTTCCATTGCCACATGAGTATAAAATCCAGCACCTAGCATCACAGTCTGAAAGAATGGGTTATTTTAAAGAGGTCACTGAATTTGAGCGTGATACTGTAATCAGATGTGAACGTTGCAACAGTTGTCAGTTCATGAAGTTTCTTTCCTCCTAGATATTCTAAAATCAACTCTGAGTGGCGTGATCCGAAAGTGGCAGCATTTAGGAACCACAGCAAGTCAGTCACCAAGTGGCAGATTGTGTAAAGTTACAGAGCAGAGTCACCGAGTGCTGAGGTGCATGATGCGTAAAAGTCACCATTGCTCAGCTGACTCAGTTTCAAACCTCCTCTGGCATCGACACAAAAGCTGCCCACCAGGAGGTTCATGGCACAGGTTGCGATGGCTGGCGGCCCAGTACTTTTGCCCGTACACTTTATTATATGCTGCATATAAAATGATTGAAGTTTGATCTTTTTTCCACACTTTTTGACATGACAGTACATGGATATCAACTGACTACTTCAGGTGCACTTTTATGGTTTACAAGATCTGTTTAGCAAAGAAGATGATGCAGACAGTTTTTTGGAAGGCGCTACGTAGCGCACATGCACATTGGAAAAATAAAAATAGGCAGCAAATGGGGAGTTATTTTGGACAAAGAAGACACATTAATCAGTCAGGGATGGGAGGTGAATGAAACGCACTCATCATTCACAGCAGCTCCGCTCTTCAACATCAAACTTAAAGCTGTCAGAACTGCACAGATGAATGTCATAAAAGTAAATGACTGTGATGTGAGTTGACTTTCTTAGGCGCTTCAAACAGTATCTCAGTGACTGATGTTATTATTTTAAAGGCTGGAGTGCATCTGTTCTATGTTCTATGTATATACTGCATGTACTGTACTGACATATTTCTGCTGAAAATGCATCTACTTTGTGTGTGTGTGTGTGTGTGTTTTTTTTTACTCTGGACTGTGAGTGTGCGTTTGAGTATTGATTACAGCACTGGGATTAGACTGTGATCTGAGCCAGGAGCACACTAAACAGATGAGTGCAATGAAACAAAGATGTGTTTGTTTAAATCTCTTTCTTGCGAGTGCATGTGTGTAACTGTGTGTGTGTGTGTTTGTATGTGTGCAATAGAGAGAGAATAAAGGAACCATAAGTTAGTTTGACATCCTTTCTTTGCAAACATGCATGCAACATCTGTGTGCATTTATCCGAGCCTGTGCCCGGGATGCTTGACTATAACGTGTGCTTGTGTACGTGTGCATCTCTAGCTTCCTTTCCCGGCAGCTGTCCTTGCTATTTGATGATAAAACCAGAAAGAGGATGAATCTCCACATCTATTCCCTGCTTCTTTTGCATATACATACCCCTCAGTAATGCCATTCTTTTCCCTCTCTCTCATCTCATCATCTATTAAGCTTAATGTGCAGTGGGCACTTTACACCCGCCTAAGATCTGGCCGGGGATCGGCAGAACAAGCAGCTAAAACAAGTAAAACTTTTGCAAAACACTCCACTTTTATGCACCATTAACAATAAGCTCTGTCAGTTTCAAGACTGCAGGAAAACTGCTGAACACATGCAGTATGTTAGGCATCTTTATCAGCTTTTTTTTTTTGTTGGTTACATTTGTGCTTTGACAGTCAAAAATAAAACATGTGCAGACTTACATAAACAGGATTTTATCCTCTTAGACAAAAGTTATTTAGTTCAGAATATGAAGCAAAAGAAGAGGTTTCATTGCATTCCTCTGCAGAGAGTAATCAACCTCAACATACATGTAAGAGCTGGAGCATAAAAAAAAAAGTTTTATCTTTTATGTCAACTCACCCTTTAAGTGCTGCTTTCTCCACTGTGCCCTTGTTGTTTTAGCCTCTCCTGGCTGCAGCGCAAAAGTTTTCCCAAACTCGGGAACCTGGAAAACTTGGAATCTGACTCCAGGGGCTCGAGATGGAGAGAAAGGGAACAGGAGGAAACAAGAGGATGCTTTTCTAGGAATCCCGTGCTGAGAATGTAAGACTTTCCAGCTGACTTGCAGGCAGATTTTCTGAAAGCGGAATTCCAAAATTGGAAGAAAATGATGGATGTTGAAGAGAAATGCAAGAAAAATAACTGCTGTGAGAAGAAAAAAAAAGGAACGAAAGAAGAAAATGCTTGTTTTCAAATGGATTTCTGAGTTGCTTTTGCAGTTCAGTCGCTCTGCAGCTGAGCTCACCGTCTCTCTGCTCTGCACAGGAATGTCAGAGAAAAGTGGTGACACACACACACACGCACAAATTGCAGAAGTAGGAGGGCTGTGACAGGGCATGGTGGGGGGATTTACCCCAATGGGAAATTGTCGTTTGCGTTGGAGGCTGAGGGTGGAGTAATTTTGAACAGTTAAGTCATCGCGCCCTCTCTCTTCCCTCCCACTCCTCCGTATCTATCCTTCTACAGTTTAATTAGCTCTTCCTGTCTCCCTTTTTGCTCCGCTTTTCATTTTGTCCTCTGTTTTTTTTTTTTTTTTGGCACTCTCATGTTATTTTCCTCACACTTTTTTTGTCTTTATCTTTGTACTTTCATTGGTAGTGCAGCTGACCCTTTAACCTCTTCACACAAAAGCAGGAAGCGTGCAGGTGTGCATGCAAACTGCTTCATATTGGCCGTACAGATATAGGAGGGAGAGTGATTTTCTCTTTTTTCTTATGCTTTGGGTGTCTGTGCTTGTATTGAGGTTCAGTTTTGCGTTGCAGGGATCTGATTTCTCCCCACTGGAGCTGTGATTGAAAGCATACATTAACCCCTTGTGCTTGCATACACACACACACGCACGCACACGTTGTGACTAACCGGCCCCTCTCCCAACGGAAGTCAGACCTATTGAGCTAAGAAAAAAAGGCCCCAGGTATATACACACACATCCACATATACACTCCTTATCCTGTTAGATTTCCAAATTGAATTAGAGTGTAGGTTTATGTGTGTGCACGTGTGTGTGTGTGTGTGTGTGTGTCTGGAAACCATTACCTGGCATGCCTCCCCTTTGCTACCCAAAAACCAAGAGGCCCCATACGGATCCTGCCATCACCTCTTTCTTTCTTTTTATTGCCTTTTTTTATGCAATGTTTCTTCTCACATTTAAAGCATGCGCTTTCTTTGTTTAACCTATTTTATTTGATCCCTTGCCCACACTCATTTGCTTTGGTTAATTTTCCGACCATCAGCAGTTGGGTGGCAGCATTTCAGATCTGTGCTTTTCATCGTTTTTTGGCAGTTGCCTGGCAGATGTGCTTAGCAGTCGGCTTCATCCTGATCTGCATCGAACCCACAAGAGGGGCCGCACTCAGGCTCCGCTATCCCTTTCGTCAGCCTCACCATTCTCCTCCAAGATTCAGACGCAGGAAACTGAATGCAGGATGGAGTCAGGTGACAGGAAGGAACCCCTGCGCGGCATTCCTCTCATGAACTCCGCATTATCTCTGGAACCCTGGAAGTCCTCGAGCAAAGGAAACACGCCCATAACACAAATTCTAAGACACGGTTTTCCTCCAGCTCCTCTAAATAGCTCACGATTTCAGACACAGCCTGATCGAGAACCTCCCAAGATAACATCAAGCCATTCAATGTTGATGTAGAAGAGCCATGTAACAACAATTCCTTTCCTTCTTAGTGACAGCAGCCAGCTAACCTGGGTTACCAATGGCGGCAGGGAGAAAACAGAAAGTTTGAAGTGGTTAAAACTCAAGTAAAACCTGCTGTATAAATAATAACATTATTTTTTAACCAGCTTGTGGCCTTCATCAAGGTCATAGTGTTCTATATATGGTAAATGATGAATGGACTGCTACTCACATAGCGCCTTTCTGCTCAGTTGAGCACTCAAAGTGTTTCACACACTGCCTTTACCAATATCTGAGTGCTTTCTAACATTCACACACACATTCACACTGATGGATGCACTGGGGGCAACTTGGGGGTCCAGCATCTTGCCCAAGGATACTTTTGCATGTGGACTTGGTAGATGACCCGTCCTACCACCTGAGCCACAGCTGCCCCATATACTATACACTTACTAGCCACTGTTCAGCTGCTCGTTAATGCTAATATCTAATCAGTCAATCACATGCCAGCACAATGCATTTAGGCATGTATGTGTAAACTGAGGCACTGACCAAAACTAGACAACTGAAGACTGGAAAAACTTACCCTAGTATGACGAGCTTTCATGTTGGCATAAACAACATCAGTGCATTAGCTGTATGAAACAGTTTGTTTTAGCTTTCTAACCACCTTAAAGCCAAGTTCCTCCTGACTGGCTACCCCTCGTAAACAGAAGGTTTAAAAAGCCGGTGGGTGGGGCTTATGCGCTCACATTTAGAGCAAAGAAGCGTTAACCTCATCATTTGAAATGTTTGCAGTGTTTATATGAGCATCCAGTATTGTAAATAACAATGGCATATCACATTAATCAAGGAATTTATAATAAACATGAGAAAAACTATTTTAAACAACCAAGAGGCCCTGAGTCTGAACATGCGAGGTCCACAGCGTGTAACACACAGGGGAACTGTTAGATGGGGAGTGAAGTAGAAATATTGGCACAGTACTTTGTGGCCATTGTTTTTCTTTAAAACATTCTGGAAAAACGATAGGATATTTTCTTTTTTTCCCCCCAAGTAGTGTTAAAATCGAGCACATTACATGCCTGTTGCTCATTGCAGGCTGAGTGTTAACAGAACCTTGGACGATAAGCACCAGTGCATGCAGGAGCATGCAAAAAAAAAAAAATAAAGGCAGAATTGTACATTTGAGTGCTGTGCGTGTGTGTGTGTGTGTGTGTCTCAACATGTTATGTTCTGTTCATGTGCGTGTGAGGGTGTGTTTGATGCTGTGCGTGCATACTGTACATGCAAATGTGTTTCTGTGTGCAGCTTGCATTAGACTAACTCACTGGTGCAGCCTGGGGTGGAGAGCCAGAATACAGGAAAGCCTGGCATGGAAGACACACACACACACACACACACACACACACACACACACACACACACACACACACACACACACACACACACA
>JAVDPK010006109.1:0-18822 GCA_034780415.1 Cichlasoma orientale
AGGAGGAAGTACTTTGGTGAAGTCTACTTCACTGCAGACTGGCTTTTTAAAGAATAAGTCAGCCTTTTGCTGTTTTTACTCAGTATCTTTTCTGTTTACATTTTAATAGCACAGCTGTGAGTGTTTTGTTATGGAGGGGGAAAAAGCATTAATTTATTTGAGAAGCATTATTATTTAAATATGCCAATATTTTATTTTTGAGCAATTTCTCATGTACATCTACAGCTGAATGTGTTAAAAATAAAAGTGCCCATGTGACTCAGTAGTGCCTTTTTGTTAATACCTTTTGCGAAGTAAAAATATATCATATATATCATATATCATCATTCAGCTAAAAAAATATCGTGATATTATTTTTGGTCCACATCGCTCAGCCCTAAAGCAAATGATATATTTTGATGTGATTATGGGTTTTTAATGTTTGTAGTAAAATAACCATGATATTAATGGTTGCTAAAGATTTTGCTTAAATTACAGAGTAACAGATAACTGATGGCAGAAATCCCAGATCTGTTTGCTTTGAAGATTAAATCAATTTTTCAGCCGGCTTAAGGGCTATCTGACACAAAGACTTCTTTAAATCCAGGTATTATCTGAGTCTTATTGAATTATGCGGAAAAGTCTTTCCCGCAAAACTCGGAAACCCCACAAATCTAATTTGTGACCCGTGCAATGTTCAAGAAAAAACCCCACTCCCTATAGTGTATCTAACAAAATTATTAATCCCAGTAAAACATTAAATGAAAGAGAGAATAATAAATACCTTCAGCAAAGGCAAGGCTGCTTTACAACGAGCAGTCTTCATGTTTTTCAGGAAGTGAGACTCATCCTGCACAGAACGACACATCAGTGAGGATTTAGGATCCAGAACCTGAACATAAATGTGACCTGAAAACAGCCACGTTTAAATGAATAAGCTCACCATGATGAGAACATTGAAGGGATTTCCTGGCTGCTGCTTGTCCATCCTGCTCAGCAGGTCATAGCTGATGATGTTGATCAAACCAGACCGCAGACTGTCTTTGGCCTTCACCACTACGTTGATGCTGTCAGGAGTCAAGGAGGGGAGCCAGCGTCTGAAGGCCTGCAGGCACAGATAAAGGTTTGTGTAAAAGACACGGACTGACTCTCAAAGCACTGGTACTGGTTTAATTTAATCCTTGCGCTGGGGATCACAGCAGTTTCTTTAATTTATGGTTAACATGACTTTCTGACTAACAGCTAATTTATGTTTTTCCACCACTAATAATTCATGGTAACCACAACAAGAGTGCTCCCATTGAAAAACAATCAATCATGTAGTTTAGAAAAACTGTCCACTGTGGCCCAAATGTTCCTGACAATTCGCTTACTTGCCTGCCATTGGCTTGTCAGCCTGGTTTAATCTCATTAAATTATGGCCCCTATGCTGTGCTGTACATTTGGGCAAAAGCACAAGACTAACAGTGCAGATAAGAGCCAAGCCAGGCAGAGGAAGTGTCCTTTAATGGGACAACATCCGGTGACTGTGATTTCAACTTCTGATATGGCGACTGTGTTTGATCCTATTTGGAGAAAAGACTGTCTTGTCATTAGACAGAACCGAAGGCCAAATGAAGTTCCATTTGAAAGCGCACTGCTGCTGCAAGTTAAATAAAGGATAGATGCAAATGGACACCTGAGATGAACACTGAAACCAGAAAGTACTGAAACTGTAAAAGAAACAGAGATGAATATGCTAATATTTCAGGCAGTCTCCTTTTCTGCGTGCCATCAAATAAAGAGAGCACTACTGTGTAAAAGTCTTCAGTTATCCCTCATTTCTTTTGGCAGGAAAATGGAAAATAGGTGCAGTGATTTCTTGAAACATGCAAACATGCATGGAAAAACAGTATAAGTTTGAAAGTCAATATTTGGTATGACCACCACATGCTCTCTGTGGCTCTGGTAGCCAATAGCTGATTTTTTTCTCAGTTGTGACAAATTAAAGACAAAAGTCACTGTTTAACTATAAAAGTTATAATTAGAATCATGGATAATTAAATAGTTATCAGTTGCAGAACTAATTAACAATATACTTGAATATTTAATTTCAGGATAACCCAGATAGTCAAAGAGAGAATTTAGCCAATGAGCTAAATAAATACACCATGTATTGCTACCTCCACCATAAATCAGTGCTTCACAATTCTAATTATCAAACGTACCCACGAGACAAAGAAATGGAAGCATTAAATTCAAGGCTGCCATCTTTGCTACTGAAGATAAAGTACCTAACAGAGTGCAGGGAGTCCATAGGGAACAACATTAACATTCTTCAAATGCAGAGAGCTTTAAGCAGAAACCAGGATTATAATGCGGAGAACAGAGTGTGAGTCAAAGGACAGTAGAAGGATATCCTTAAGATGGTGCCTGCTGACTTAAGGCAGGCCAACCGTGACTATTAAATGGAAACAAAGCAATGAACTCTAGCACCTCCTGAGTAATGAGCTTATTTTTCTTCCAAGCACAGTTTTTACCTCAGCCCAGGTGAATCGTACAGAGGAGGGAGTCACCACCAATAAAGGCCACTCATTTCTGTAATAAGCTGCTATACAGATGGCCTGAACAGTCTTTCCCAAGCCCATGTCATCAGCCAGGAGGAGGCGGCCCTGTTTAGACACTGCATAACTAAAGGGACACAAAAATATTTAAGATAAAAGCTCATTATGGGTGTGTCTCACAAATATTGTCTTTTAATGTGCACACAAAGAAGAAATTACAAATAAATAACAGTTTCTTGTTATAATTAGCACTCAAGCACTAACAATCAACCAAATAAACTTACTTGACCCCATCCCTCTGGAAGGGCATGAGGCTGTGGGTGAGAGAGGGGTCGATGCTGGAGAGGTCTGCCTCAGGGACGTCTAAAGACCTGGCTTCAGTCCCATCAAAGCTGGCAGAGAAACCCTGGATCACTGCCCTGGGAAGAGGCTCCACCTCCACTGCTGCTATCCCACTGAGGAGATCCACTGGGTATGGAACACAGCGCGGTTAGACAAGATGGCAAATGTAACAGGGACATTGTTAGACCTGCTAAATAAAGCCGGTGTCGTTACTCACTGAGTCTCTTGTAGTCCTCAAGTGAAAAACTCCACTTCCTTGTTTTCATGTCTGGCACAGAAAAACAACATTTTATGTCAGAAGCCATAAAAGCAAAAAGACTGTCAGCAAAACAGACATAAACAAATAAAGTCACTGTTACCATAGTTTTTTGATGGCATTTGCTTGAACGCCGTAATGACATCAACATGGTAACCGATATCGACCTCAAACTTTGTCCGGGACACCAGAACGCACTGGCCCTGCAAATTGGCTCCAGGCTTCTGCCAGCCATTACACAACTTTAGCAGTGCTGCCAGGGCCGCGCCATCACGAGCTCGGCTGGCGACCTCCGCGATATCCAACGCTTCCATTCCCTCCAGAGGTCTCAAAGACACTGAGGGAATGGCAGCTGCTTCCTCCACTGCAATATGGGTTCAAGAAGACAAGTCATGATTTGAGATTAAGTTTGTTTAAACAGAACGTGCATGAGTTGAGTTGCTGACTCGGGCAGCTCCTGTGAATACTTCCATACTTAGCTGTCGGTAATCCTCCAGACTGAAGTTCCACATCTTTGTGGCAGGGTCTGAAGCAGAACAGACACATTTTATTATTCCAAAAGAGACACAGACACTGAGATTAAAATATAGTGCAAAATAACTTTTTCAATGTTTAAATACTGAAGTTCATCCCAGTTTATAGAGTTGGGTCCATAATTTGTTGGACAAATACAGTTTTTTAGTTTTGCCTCTGTACACCACTAAAGTGAATTTTAAATCAAATAAAAGAAAAACAACTTCACAACATCTAGCACTCTCAATGAGATAGGTGTGCCATTATCAAGGTCTACAATCATGGTTAATATGACTGCATACCAGTGGGTTTTGGTGGTCTTCCTCAAGAGTCACAAGGACAAAGGGGCTTTGAACAATGAACTGAGTAACTAGCATCAGCTGCAAAACAGCACAGTAGTAGTCTCAAAACACTTACCATAGTTCTTTGAGGGGATGGACTTGAAAACAGCAATAAGCCCAGCATGATAGCCCACTTCTACCCTGAAACGGTTCTCTGCGTGAGGTACACATCTTCCCCTTACAGAGATGGTAGGCCTTTTTGCAGGTACAACATTTGTAGTTGTGGAGTTAGAGGAAAGCTGTGCCACTTGATTCTGAGCAGGTTTACTGGTTTGCTTGTAAAATGAGCTAACTGCACCTCCAGAGCTGCTGGAAGTGAGCTGATGTTTGGCCTGAACTGGCTCCACAGGGATGCTTCCTACAGGAGACAAGCTGGAGCTACTCAAATGTTGACTTTTCTGAGGAAGTGAGTTGGTAATCTGCAGACAAATATAAGACAAAGCATTACAATACTATCGCCACCAATATTAATGACTGCATATATCTGCTCAAATCTCACCTGTTTTGAAGATGCAGAGTTACACACAGTACTTTGGTTGAACTGACTGCCAGTGCCAGGCAGCTGATGATGATTTTGGCTCTGTGTTTCCTTTTGAAAGGGTGGGACGAAGCGTTTTGGAGCAGAAGTTGCGATTTCTCTGTACTGAGTTGAGGCAGCAGGATCCGGATTCTGTTTGGGGAGCTGTATTTGCACTGACGTACTGTGGGGGCCTGCTGAGGTCTTCACACTGGTGCTGTTAGCCTGTCCAAGTCTTTGGGCTCTTCTTTGTAAAGCCTTCCGCCTGTTCTCCTCAATCATTTGCTGCTGCTCTGCAGTCAGCTGATTAGACATGTTGACAGCTAGTACAGCAAACTAGCACACAGTGGCTACAATCTAAGACAGCCCGTACGTCTAGTTACCTGCAAACAGATGATCCGTGTAGATTCATGTAGCTTTTTTGGGAACGATTAAGGGAGTTTGTTTAAAGTTACCCGTACTGCTGCCTCAGTTGCTAAAGGTAGCAGCTAGCGGCACTAGTCTGGCTGTTAACAGTTAAACTTAGCAACACAATATTATCGGAACTGTCACAGAGGCATTACACTTAAGTGAAATCTTATCCATCGGATGCAGATGACCTCAAAATACGATCTAAACACTGCGAAGTTCGTAAGAACAACACAGGCAGAAACTTCTGACGCCAGTTGACAACTTCTTAGCTGGTTCAGGATCTGGCGCGCAGGAAGTGACGTAGGAAAACAAGCAGGCACGTGCAGGAGGCGAAGGCAAAACAGCCTATGGTATTAGAGACACTAAGGGACTTTAATATTACCATAAACAACAGCTTTAAATTCGTTTTGTACTGAGAAAAGCCTCAACTATGCTTTGTAGGTGATGTGTGTGTGTAACACGTTATTGCTACCAAAGGTTATATGAAACATGTAATTAAGTTGCCTACTATTAGAGATAATGGAGAGTTTTATAATGTATTATTAATACTTAAAGTGGGCCTTGTATGCTAATTTTCAGCTCCACATTTTTACATTTTTGACTGTAAGAGTACTGAAGGATTGAAGTTAATCAATAAATTAACCATTTTAATGATTTAATGCCCATGTGAACTCTAACCTATATATTTCCCCATGTAAGCTCAAGTTGTTTAAAATTTCTGGAGTTTCCAGATGGACTCTAACTATAACTGGGAAAATAGTTTTTGTTAAATATATGCAAATTCTTAATTTTCAAGACACACTCTACCTAGCATTTCGAGACCTGCTGCCCTGGAGGAGTCTTATAATTCAGGTTATGTTTGAAATATATTAACAAGAATTAAAAACAAAAAAATTTTGCATTTTCATATATATTACAATTCTTGCATGCAGCATTCATTCAGGCAGTCAGCATGCCGATTGTTTGATCCCTGCTTGCCTGTAGTCGTGGAATTAGACCGTTTAGAGCAGGGATGGACAACTCCAGGCCTCGAGGGTTGGTGTCCTGCAGGTTTTAGATGTGTTCCTGATCCAACACACCTGAATCACCTCCTCAGTATGTAGTCAAGTTCTCCAGAGTCCTGCTAATGACCTCTATATGTGATTCAGGTGTGCTGGATCAGGAACACATCTAAAACCAGCAGGACATAGGCTCCCGAGGCCTGGAGTTGTCCATCCCTGGTTTAGAATCTTGTTTCGGACTACAACTTGGCCTTGCAAGACTGCTCGTGTGAAATAAGCTACTAATCCCTTTTTCATTACTCTGAACTGTTTTGATTTATTTATGTACAAAAAATGTTACATTGAGTTTTTAAATGCCTCTTAGAACATTTTAAACTTAACCTGAATTATCAGACTCCTTCGGTGTAATATGTATGCTTACAAAGCAGGTTTTTTAAACTAGTCAATACTCTGCCATTTTTGATGTATCAGTTCCAAATTACAGATCCAGGTTCAATTTTATGGCGAGAATGACCCTTGAAAATTTGAGGCTTTTATTTTTAATAGTTTTTTTTAGATATTCGTGTTCAAACATTGGCTCAGATTTTAAAGTGCAAAAAAAAAAAAAAAATGCTGGAAGTGGGTCAATGGACCAGTTTTCAAAAAAATACATCTTGAAAAGTATTTGATATATGAAGCTAAAATTTCACGCCAGTCGTTATATATATCCAAACTTTAGACCATCAAAATTTTAAGTAAAATCTGAGATGGTCGAGCAGGATGCTCACAGTGATTTATGATGGAATGATCCATTTATCTTATACCATGCTCTGGTCCCCTTCAGTATATCCAGTGTTGGAAACAAGCCAATCTCCCTTTAAGGACACTTTCTTCTGATTGGCTGTCTCTGGCATACAGGTTTGACCAGCAGGTGGGTGGGGCTTCTGTGCTCACAGCCAGAGCTGTCTGTCTGTCTGTCTGTCTCTAGCTGACATCATACTGTCCCAGGACTTGGAAAAAATGTACTGTCGGAAGTCTGAGCTTTTGGCTCACAGAGATTATTTGTATACATACTGACCTCATTATTTGAAACTCTGACCTTGTTTAATATGAGCACCCGGCATTGTTACAGTATGTGCATGGCACAATATTTGGAAAAGCAAGATTAGTACACTTTAAATATGACTTTGAATCAACGGCCTATTTTTATTTTTTTTTGAGTAAAACTTGAACTAGGACAATGGCTTGCTCCATATCCCTGTCAGAAAAGACCAACTGATGCAAATTTCAAAGGATTATAAACACTCATTCCCAAGCATCAACAGTCACTGGCTGGAGCTGTCTAGATATTTAAAACTTAAAATGCTTGATGCAACCACAGCAGAAAAGAAGGCCAATACTAAGTAAAGCATTTATTAAGTGGCTTTTTACGCAGCTCATCATCTAAGAACTTCTTGTGGGATTGCTAGAAAGGCAAATCAAAACCACAATCTCACATTCAAGAAGCTTCATCAGACTCTGAAGTGCTGGTTCACTGTTATACTGTGCAGATACATGTGCACAAATGTGACCTTTCCCAGAAAAATCATCAGAAAAAAATTCAGCATTAGACATTTGCACTTAAACATCTACATGTCTGAGGTATTCTGGAAACAAGCTCATCCTGTTCAGGGTTGGGGGGTGGGGGTGGGGGCATAGTGTAAGAGGTAGGGTACACCTTGTACAGGTCGCCAGCCTGTCGCCCGTCGCCTGTAGCAGGGCCAACACAGAGAGACAGACAACCATCCACACTCACATTCACACTTATGGGCAATTTAGAGTGATCAATTAACCTAACCCCAGTAACTGCATGTCTCTGGACTGTGGGAGGACACCGGAGCACCCGGAGAAAACCCACGCAGACATGGGGAGAACATGCAAACTCCACACATAGAGGCCCGGGCCAAGGTGGAATCTAACCCAGACCTTCTAGATGGGCAGCACGGTGGCGTGGTGCTTAGCACTACTGCCTCACAGTTAGAATGACATCTAGAAGGTCTGGGCCTAATGAAGTTTAAAAAACAAAAAACCTTTCGGCCACAATAAGCAAAGTTAGGAGAGAAAAAAAGTGCAGAGTGAGAAGAAAAGAGCACCTCTCCAATGGTTAAACACAGAGGAGGATAGATCATTCTTTAGAGTTGTTTTGCAGCCAGTAGCTGTAACATTTCCTAGTAAAAGGTAGAATAGATTCAAGTGAATAGCAGCAAAATCTGGAAGCCAGCATCACAGTGTAAAAAAAAAACTGAAGATGAAAAGAGGATAACTCCTACAACAGGATAATAACCCCAAACACATTTGAAAATCTACAATGGAGTACTTCAAAAGGCCCAAGCCATGGCCCTCACAGTCCTTCAGCTGAAACGCCATCAAAAAATTCACCTCAGAAGAGTAATGCATGCAAGACAGCCCTAAAATCTACAGAGCTGGAAGTTTTTGCAGGAGGAATGGGTGAAAAAAAACCCTACACATGAACAAAAAGGCTCTTAGCTGACTACAAGCTGCATTTGCAAGCTTATGGTACTTGTGTCACAAAGTACTGACTGTGCACGGTGCCCAAACTTTTGCTTCTGGCTCTTTATGTTTATTTTTGAAACTTAGATAGGATAAAAATGAGTGTTATTTAAAATAGTGGACAATTTTAACTTCATGCCTTTTGGAGATGAGGTCAAATTTTTCTTGCTTAGCTGTGTTTGATCAGCTCTTAAAAGTTTGTCTCAAAAGTTTCACCATTAGCTAAGGGATATCTCCTCCATCATTCACAGGTCTCAGAAGCACAGGATGTGTAATGGAGTCCTCAAGTTTCCACATCTCACTTGTGTAAGTTGTCTATAGGACAAGAATTTACTCTTGAACCAGATGTGATGCCATAAATCCTGCCTGGAGGTGCACCTTAAAGCAAGTCAAGCTCAGGGAAACTTTTCCACAGAAGTGTGCAGAGGCGTGAAACTGAATTGTTCCCAATAGGGATCAAACATCCAAACATTTTTTTCCAAGTAAAGTGGGACTGTAAGTAAAGGGCCTGAGCACTTCTTCCACCTCTGCTGTTATATAATCTTAGTTTGTGTCTGATGTTTTTCTCGAAACTCCAAAATGATAGCGGTCTGGGTTGGTTTATTTTCAACAGCGCTTTAATCAGGCACTACTTTGCACCTGAGATGCGATGTAACAGCAATCACTGGCAATTATCTGCCAGAATAGAAAACCAGCAGGAGTGAGAGCTGCCAGTTTAATGTGTTAGTTTACTGTTGGCAATCCATTAAATGCTCACCCCATGGGCACCAGCCTGACCACAGTCATACAAATTCTGACGGAAAAAAAGAAAAACACATTTCTGTTGGCTGACAGGGTCCAACCACAGGTGTGTTCATTTCAATTGTTCAATCAAGCTACACAGCTGCCCTGACAAGCCGGATAATTGCTCTCCTCCTTTGTCTTTTCTACCCAGCTTTGCCTGAGTTGTTCATTTTTGTCAAAAAAATTAACCACGTCGATTTACTGAAGCAGTTTGCCCTTGTATAACTATTTCTGCTTCACTACATTTCAGATGAACATATTATACTTTTTATTCTGCATTTGTTGGCAGTTACTGACTGCCTTTCCTTAGATTTAAATTATTGAACTGCATAGTATGAAGTATAGAGAACATCAGAAGGAGTTGCACTGTGTCTCTGTGGATCTAGAAAAAGCAAATGATGACATGTTTAGGAAATGTGATACAATAACATCTCCAGTTTAGGGATTCACAGGAAGCATCTGCATTTGTGTGGTATAGATTTGATTAATCTTCTATTTGCTTTGAGTGTTGCTGGAGAAGAGGGTCAGAAACAGCTGCACTGTGTATTTGTGGCTCTAGAGAAAGCATATGATAGGGTGCCAAGAGAGGAACTGTGGCACTGTATGAGGAAGTCAGGAGTGGCAGATGAGTATGTAGAGGTGGTGTAGGACATGTATGAGGACAGCGAGAAAGGGGTGAGGTTTGTGGTAGGAATGATGGGTTCAGGGTGTGGGTGGTATTACATCAGGATCGGCTTTGAGTCCCTTCTAGTTTGCTATGATAATGGACAGGTTGACAGATGAGGTCAAGCAGGAGTCTCCATGGACTACAATGTTCATAGATGGCATTGTGATCTGTAGTAAGAGTAGTGAGCAGATGGAAGAGAGCCTGCAGAGGTGGAGGTATGCGCTGGAGAGAAGAGGAATGAAAGTCAGTAGAGACAAGACAGAATACGTGTGTGAATGAGAGGGTGAGAGGGTAACAGTAAGGCTGCAAGGAGAAGAGCTAGTGAAAGTAGATGAGTTTAAATATCTGGGGTCAACCATCTAAAGCGACAAGCAGTATACAAGAGAGGCGAAGGAGAAAGTGGAGGCAGGGTGGAGCGGATGGCGACGAGTGTCAGGAGTGATTTGTGACAGAAAGATAGCAGCAAGAATGAAAAGGAAGGTTTACAAGATGGTAGTGTGACTTGCTATGATGTATGGTTTGGTGATGGTGGCACTGACATAAAGAAAGGAGGCCGAGCTGTAGGTGGCAGACTTGAAGATGCTAAATTCTCATTGGGAGTGACCAGAATGGACAGGATTAGAAAGGAGTAAAAAACCACTCAGCTCAGGTCGAGTGGTTTGGAGACAAAGTTAGAGAGACAAGGCTGAGATGGTTTGGACATGTGCAGAGGAGGAATAGTGGCTATATTAGACAGAGGATTTAAATCTGGAGCTGCCAATCATGAGAAAAAGAGGAAGACTACAGAGAAGATTTGTGGCTGTAGTGAAGGAGGACATGTAAAGGGTTGGTGTGACAGAGGAGGATGCAAGGCACAAGGTGAGATGGAAGCAGATGATCTGCTGTGGCGACCTCCAAAGGGAGCAGCCTAAAGAAGAAGAAACTGCCCAATAGTATGGAGTAGTAGAATTAGCTTGACCATAACCAGCTACAATACTTTAGCTGCTTACGTTAAAACATTAAATATAAATATCAGACGTTCTGCAGGGGTGCTTTATGAATATACTTCTGACACTTCAAGTACAGTTTTATGTAAGATTTATGTTCATTTAGTTAAACTTTTTCCAACATGACTACAGACAGATTTTTAATGCTGGCATTGTGGTTTTAATGATTAAATGACTAATGTACTAAAGACTGGGGGGTAAAATGTGTTATCTATAATATGGAACCACCAGAAAGGTCTTTGGTTCATTCTTAATAATGTCTGTATATTATTTAGTTTAATTTTTAGAAATATTAATAAACCATAATGTGCTCTGGGAAATTGTGGTGGAAGTGGGTGATGAATTGACTGTTTTTTCTTTCCACTTGGAGACCAAATGAATAATTGATTATCATACTTTTTTTAAGCAGATTAAGACAGAACATGTTAATCTGTAATGAAAGTAAATTGCTGCCCTGCCACTTTTTCCCTTTTCTTAAGATGCTCGGTGTGCTTTGTCTTCCACAATTTGGTTTTAACGTTTTATGCATCTTTTTTTTTATTATCCTGCTGGAAATTTGATGAATTTAGATGGCTATCTAACCCCGCAGTTCCTCCTTTTACTCCTTTAGACTTGATGATTTGCGATATTTAATCTACTTTCAACATATTTAATATTTATGCTGAGCTAAATGACACCATTTACCTGAGCTATTGCTAATAATCTCTGTTTTCCTCGCGCCGCTTGATAATTGGATTACTTAATAATTAAAAGCAATCCACAACTTTACTTTCGTCACTTTTTGCCAGGCGCAAAGGCAGAAAACACCTCCCCCAATGTCACCTTTAACTTAACGTCTCCTTGTAGCCCTGAAACAAATAATGAAGCATATTTGTCTCCGTCCACAGTTGTAGTAATGAGTTGGCTGCTTGCATCACTGTGCGGTGGTGACGTGTGGCGTCTGGGAGCTGTCCCAGGAATCATGGTGCTGAAGCTGCAGCACCAGTTCAGCAGCCAATGATCACAGGAGAATCCGGGGCTACGGATGCTTTCACCCGGAGCAGGACAGTCCGGCCATCGCGTTGGATTTAAACGGACGGATTTAAACCCTCCAGCTTGTTCCTCGGACATGGAAAATTGATAATTGGGGATGGAAGCCTCACTGAGACTTGCCAGCGACCTGCAGTCTGGCTGAAAATCTATAGAAAAAAAATCCCGAAACTGTGAATCGTGTAGAAATCGGTGTAGCTCGCCAGGTAAGACAGATTTTTGATTCCTAACATGGCACGCCATCGATTGACTTAAGGTGGTGTGAAAACCTTACTGGACGTCGACAGTCTTACTGGTTTTAAAGCGCGGTTTTCGTTGTTGTTTTTGGAATTTTTTAATTTTAAGATTGAGCGCTGACATTTTGTTCTCTATCTCAGATCATTGTACCAAAGGCAGATTCAAATCTTGGTCTCTGCACACGTCGCGAATCCGGAGGGAGAAGCCTGTCGAGATAGTTTATGTTGTAGAGAGCAGGCAGACTATTAAGGCCATGAAATGACAGTGGACACTGAGTGAGCGGGCCATAGCCTTATTACTTGAATGCATATTCCTATCAGTCTAATATTTGACTTTCCTCTTATAGCCGTTGCATTCATTGAACTTAGGCTAATGGCTTCAGACACTTGTTTGCATAGGAGGGATTTCTTTGCATTTTATATTTACATCTTCGTGGGAAGACAATAAAAAGCACACAGTCTAAAAAAAATTGGAATAAAAACTAAAAGGCTGCTTTGAAACCAAACAAACGCTGGAAGACGCACTTCTGCCCCCACTGTACCATCCCACCACATATGAAGAAGTGTTTGCTTATGACGGGGACGCATAGAGTACATACTGTTTTCTTCCAGCACCTTTGGATGGTGCTGTGAGTTTCTGGCCGGAGACAGCCCGATGCTACGCAGCCAGGGCATGCTGAAGAGCCGCTGTTGCGTCCTGCTTGGTGACCTGAGGGTGCTCCTGCTCGGGCCACCGGCGCCGCCGACACCGCTTCCTCCGCTGACCCCCATGAGCGGCCAAGCTTCGGAAAGCCATGAGACAGGCGTCACCGTCCCCGAGAACAACAACACGTTAACGCGGAGCCACCAGCATCCAGGGGATCGAACTGCCCAGTCTGCTACGGGAGCCACCGGGCCACCGGGTGCAGAACGGCAGGTGGCGGGTTGGGTTGATGCTGCAGAGCTGTCGGCGGCCCTGCGCGGCTGCAGCAGCTCCTCCGATGACTGCTCAAAGGGCAAACTGGAGGAGAGGTTCTCTCTCACGAGCTACACGGAAAGTGGCTTCAGGACGCCTGTGTGCAGGATCTGCTTCCAGGGACCAGAACATGTAAGTCGAGAAAAAATGTCCACCTGCATGTTTAAAATTAGTGCCATGCAATATCAGTCTAATCTATGACTTAATAATAACTCTCCCACATCTCTGACGGTTTATAACACAGTAAAATCTGGTGTTGCTGATCTCCATGAGCATAGGTTAAATGTAGCAACAAGTCCTTTAACCCAGTGACCAGACCAGCTTGTGGAAGTGTTGGACATTTTAGACTTTTCATTATATGGGGGTATACTGCTCAGGTTTTATTTATACAGTGAGGGGGAAAAAGCACTCCCAGTGTCTTGTTAGGACAATCACCAGTGTTGGTGGTCTACAACTCAGCATGAGTCACATTACAGTAACTCATCAGTTGCAGTTTGGCTAGTGCAGCACAACCGAGCCTTGTCTTCGCCACAAGATTTTTCTGAAAGGTGCTCTTTGGGCTGGTTTTGCGGTAAAGTGTATAAAAAAAAATCTTGTACATGTCCACCTTAGTGCTTTTCAGGTTTAATGCTGTTAACTATAACTGCCTGACAATTAGGTGCTTTTTGTAGAGAAAAAACAAAAGTAATTTAATGTTACTTTTTAACAAGTAATGTGTTTGGCATCACATTTTTCTGAGGAATGACCCCAATACTGGCAGCCACAGAGCTGGAGAGCTCTCTGAGCAGGGGGCCCCCGCTGCATCTTGCACTCATCCCATTGCATGGCTTGAAAAGACAGCTAAAGCTAGCAGTGGGAAGATAATGAAAGACCTTGTCCCAGTGGCTGACAAGTGTGGAGGATACACAGAGATGCCGTAACAACTCATTATAGCCAAACACTGAATTCACATCGAAGCATTATATGCATGGAAAAAAAATACCTCTCAGTCTGCCTCTCACGCACACCACCTGGAAATGGCAACATAATAATAACGTGCACAAAACAGACGGAAGACAGCCTTCGGGTTAATCACACCGCTTGCCTCCGCCCTTGGGGCCATATTGATGATAATGTCACACTACATCAATCAGAAGAGGAAAATGTGAAAAGATGGCTACGAAGAAATAACATTAAATTATATCAGAGAGGCAGACACTTAGCAATTTGCAGGCACATTAGTTACACTGTTTGACAGAGCTTTTGAGAGCACATTGACAAATATGTCACACCTCGCCTATTGGTAGTGGAGGTAGAGAGGTTATAAAAAAAAAATCAAGGCGCAAGAACATAACATTTTATCCGACAGTCTGCACTCACAGTTGCTTTTTCCTCTAAGCAGAAGATTTACTGCATCATTTCATGGTCATTGCACAGTGTGTAGCCTATGATCTTTCTATATTTCATCAACTAATTACTCCAACAGCAATTTTGTGCATCATTCCACCTCTGAGCTCAGACTTTGTAATTATTACTGACATGGGGTCTAGTTATGAGATTGGAAGACAAGGCTTCATCCTTGTTTTTGTTTTTTTCCCCAAAACTCTATGGATGCTGCACTGCATACAAAGCGCTGCCTTGAAAATGTGCAGTATTTCCCATGGCCTCCTCCAACACATCTCATTAATGCTTCCTTTAGACATTGCAGCAAGTCAATAGCACTTGATTTCATGCTGTCTTATCATTATGCAAGTTTTTATCTTTTGCCAGCTTTCTTTTTCCTGTTGTCTGAGTTGTTGGCTTGGGTGAAGTCCAGATATGGATCTGCTGAGGTGTAAATGGGTAGAAGGAGAATGAGGCTCTGTTTGAAAAGAGGGATGAGTGGACACTCTGTGTATCGCTCTGTGATACAGGCAGCGGGGACATTAGTTATCCTCTATTCTTCCTTAGCCTCCAGGATGTCACATAGACCAAAGCAGCCAGTATCTGATCTGACAACCCACCTCCAAAACACTTCCATCCCCAAGGCTGAGATAGTCGAGACAGAGTAAAGAAGGGAGTGAAAGACATAGCTTTCCTCAAGCATCCCACTAGAAAAGGGCCTTGAGTGCCTGGGAGAGGCGGCCACTGAAAAATGATTGTACTGTGATTTAATATGACACCAAACAATGTAATAAGTCCATGTAATCGGATCCCTGTCAATGTTATAAGTGCCATTTTCTTTGAGGTGAGATTCACAACCAAAAGTACTGTTGTAGTGTTCTTTTTTAAATTTATCCCAGTACTGTATGGAATCACAAAAAAAAAAGGATTTTAAGAGACATTGGTCACTGTAATGGTTACTTTTTATATATGCTATGACACAATCCCTTTAAAAAAAATAAATTCAAAGCAATGAACATCCCTTTCTCTGATATTATCTCCTCTGCAGCTCAGTAAGAAAACACTGGACGCATAGTTTTGCTGGCACAATTTTTTAAAAATGTGGGGGTTTTTCTTCCCTCTCTTACATTGGAATCATACTGACCAGTATGACCAGTATGGACAGGAAGAATCACCACATTGACCAATAACTCGTTAAGTGCACACATATGGCAGCATCTGACTTATTTTATTTCAGCAGACATGAAAATAAAATCGTCTGTTTGAGACACATAATGCATACTATATTAATAAAGAGCCAAGCCAGTATCAGATTGAAATTCCATGAATTCATGTCGTCCACCTCTGTACCTCGGTTTATTCATCTATTTTGTTTTCTAAACAGCTAACTTGAGACATGCATATTTCAACCCACTATTGCTTCCCTTTAGCTAAAGGTCAGCGAGAAGCTTTACAGAGCGCTTTCTGTAGCTTGCTCTATTCACACTTGTGCTTTCAGACTTAATCTCGACCTTGTTGCTCAAAGAATATCCAGTTTCAGATCCTAGATTTTTGCACAAACTTATAAAAAGGAGATTTTTTTTGTTAAGTAATACAAAGGAAAAGTTTTGGAATATTTTACATGTGTGAGGGTTACCGAAGTGCCCTTTGAGGCAGACCTTCTACTGTAATGTCTTCCCTTCAGCCGCATCCTGAAACTGTGTGAGTGCCTGTTGCTTGGATAGAAATATGTGTGCGTTCCCTCCTAAATCATAGCACAGATAATGCACTTGCAGAGTGTATTTGTCTGAGGTACAATGAGAAGCCTTCAGGGGTCACGTTAGCATCATTCTTTCTGTGTGGCTCCACAGTGCCTGTTCCATCGTACGGTACTCTCCCATTTGTTGAAAATGGGATATAAACAACCTGCCAAAACATTAGTTTTTGTTTTTTTTTTGGCTTTGCTAAATTCTGTAGTCAGAAGCTGTAAATTCATGAACATAAATTAGAAACCCTAGTTTCTCTTTTATTCAATTACCTTTTAAAAAGCCATTAACCATCACTGTAGGCCTGATGGTTCCCATAAAATTGGCACTCAGCGGAACATCCCCCTGCATATATTTTACGATCAGTCATCATAACTAAATAAACTTATTGGCCTTCTGTTTCATTTTTCACTTACTGATCTTATTTTCCCTCTAATTGGTTTAATGTTGCTTACATTTATATATGAAGATTTTTCCCGGCAGTTTTGTAGGTCTTTTTAGAACAAAAGCCTGTGGACTGATTATTATTGGGCATTACTGTAAAAATCCTCCTTCATTCAGCTTCTGTGTGAGCTAGATTATCATAGCGCAGCTTCCCCTTGCTTAGAGTTAATGGAGTTCACTTGCATTGATTCGAGACCCTTAAGAAATGTGAATAGCCACCTCTAATTTATTTTCATGCCATTATATACATTGGGAGGGAATCCAATTTTCTAAGGAGAAAATTACTTGCATGGAGTTGTTTTGGGATAATGCAGCACAGCGATGTGGAATAAGACAGCCATATCTTTTTAATATATTGCTCTATTATGTGTGGTTTTTTTTCAGTGATTATTGCCGTTTGATCAACAAAAGGACATTTAGTTATCACTTTCTCCACGCGTGGGTTGCGGTGGCACGTTTGTTATTGGTCTCTTTTGCGCTCCCTCCAGCCTCAGTTGTATTGGAGTGATCTAGGTTTCAGCTCTTGGCTGCCATCAGGCCAGTCACAGTGAGCGGCCTGAGTCCCTCTGGACACGACAGAAGTGTTCTGGTGCTCCTGCCAATACACTCCCACCCTGGCCATCTGTAGATGGGCCTTTTCTCCCCTAACTCCCTGCTTTTTCCTCTCTTCTCTTCAACCAGGGTGCTGCTCCGTCTGTCAGAGGTGTCAGCTAAATAACAACGTGGAGAAATCATTTGGAAACTCACTGCATTTTTTACTCTGTTCAGCAATGCTTCTTACAATTTCTGCACTCAGGGTAGACATGGAGAGAAAACACTAAATTAAAAATACCTTAGAAATGCAATGCCTCAGCTCAGAGAGGAGGGGGAAGTTCTTTCAGCAGACGGTCGACTAATTTCTTTTTATTCATTCACTACAGGCGTTTTGTTCATTCCCATTAAGATTAAAATATCTATACAAGAAGGTCCTGCTCTGAATTTTATAGAGCCAGGTTTCTTAAGTGCAGGTCAGGACCTTAAAAAGGTGGCATGCCTACATCTTATGGGTCATCATCAATATCCAATATGACAAGATTAGTAATATATTTTAATGAGCTCAGGGCCTGGGGTGAGAGATTAAAAAACTCATCTGTTCCTCAGGCTAAATACAGCTTAAGAGGAATGTCTGGTGAAGAATATAGCTAAGCATATCTTGCTGCAAAATGAAAAAAGAAAAAAAAAACCCACAAGATGTCAAATTTAGTGAACTTCATGGTTTCGCTCCATTTTAAGTATTTATGAGCCTTCTATATGACAGAGAGGGGAAAAAAACATAAATGCTTTGGTTTTCTGAAATCCTGTCACATCCAGCTGGACTGAAACATGATGGAAAGACTAAAAATAAGGCTGCTTGATCTCTGCTCCCTCACCTGACAGCAGTGATGTTTTCACATGGTTCAAGAGTTCACACGTCTGACCACCGAGCAGCCCTTCAGGGAGCAAAAGCAGACCTTTACTTCAACTCCTTTAAGGTGTTAAAGTGAAGGTCATTTTTTAAACTCTCTGAACCACCTCTTTAAGATACGGTCTAGTGCCACCTAGAGTTTAATAAACCCACAACACAAACATTTATTCGGCTGTCCGGTCACATTAATCATACAGTATGTGGCTGTCATCGTGCTGACAGAAGGGATTTGAATGTCCTTTAACAACCTCAGTGACTAACAGTGCCTTCAAAAATGTCACTATAAGATGGACAGGATGTCAAGAAACCATCATCTGATAGCTGGACAAGACACTGCTTCTAGTTTTCACATATTACATGAATTCTAGAGAAATGTAGACACAGTAGTTTGAGTTTCTTTTGCTTTTCCATAAGTATAAAACAAATAATGTCTATAGCAGCTCCACTGATGTCAAGAGTTGTGGTTTGTCTGCTCCTTTTGTGCTGTATTCTGCAGCTTTGCTGGGGTTTGCTCTTTCACAGAAGCTTCAGTGACTAATCCTCCACTTTCAGCGGTACTAGTAATCAAGCATTTTGCCTGTCAACTAGGTGTAAGGCAAAGCTTTCATTTCACACCTGATCTGTTGTTCTGCTGTAACAGGCATGCAAAGTGCTCTCTCTCTCTCTCTCTATGTGTGTGTGTGTGTGTGTGTGTGTGTGTGTGTGTGTGTGTGTGTGTGTGTGTGTGTGTGTGTGTGTG
>JAVDPK010006137.1:0-17477 GCA_034780415.1 Cichlasoma orientale
TGTGTGTGTGTGTGTGTGTGTGTGTGTGTGTGTGTGTGTGTGTGTGTGTGTGTGTGTGTGTGTGTGTGTACTGTACAATATTTAGTCCATAAAAGTAACTGTATGGCTTCTTAAAACAAAGCAAATTTATGCACTTTTTTTATTACATATGTTACACCTGCGCTCGTCTACCTCTCAATTCAGCCACCCACTTGCCACCAACACATCCTCCAGCTCCAGCTTTACCACTAATGAATGATTAAATAGCTGCCATGTCAGGTTGAGCCAAGCAGTGAGTCATTGTTGGACTCTCTTGTGTCCTGGTTAGGCCCCCGCATTGCAGCTTGCCCTCAGATGATGGATGTGTCGGCATGAGGAATGCATTCATGCCAGGCCCAAACATCCACCAAACTAATAGACTCTGTTAACTAATGCATTAATAACCCCAGTCAAATGGAGGGTTTAATCTGAGCCCGTGCAGCAAGGAGATGGAGAGACAGATTAATGCTAGCTGTTGTATTTGAGCCCAGTCTGATTGGCTGGATTCGTTTATGCAGGAGTAAGAATTCTTTATTCAGAGTTTTTCTAGCAGTTTCATATGATGTTTCTGGCACTAAGAAATGCAGAGTCATGTTTCAGAGTCTTTGGAGGGGCAGGAAAGGCTGCTCTGCTGTTTAATTTTCATACTATTGCTGAGCTTTTGTGGTCCTGCTTACATAAAGCTGTCATGTTTGGCGTGATTAGATGCATCTTCTCCCATCAGTTCTCTTCCAATAGAAGCCTTTTACCGAAGGTGAAAGCAATGACTTACTCGACTCTGTTGGCTCCTCTCTTGTCACTTAGAATGACAAATTGTTGCACAAGTTAATATTTTAGCTGAATCGCCTGCATGGCATGTTTTTCCAAATTTGAAGGTCTATCATCATATTTTTTTTCTAATACTTTAGTGAAACCACATACTGTGAAGAACACCAAAAAATAAATAAATAAATACATATGTGGATGCCCTCTGCAGTATAAACTGGTCTTGCTGTGTTCTTGCTTCTCACTAGCTGTTGATATTCCAGGTTTTAATATGGATATTTTTGGTTTTAATCAACGTTTTTTTTTTTGTGTTTTTTAATGCATTTTTGAACTTCATTGTGTGGCCTTAAAAACATTACATTTTCAAATATGTTTTATTTAAATGTAGAACACCAGACGATATTTATTTTAACATCACACAAAGCTACAGGAATGAATATTACCATTTCAGCTGGACCTGCTAACAGTGTTGTCACTAAGTTCATAGTAGGGTGAGTAGACCAGTGGTGGTGGCGCTCCCTGACAGCAGCAGCCTCCTCCAGAAGGACGGTGCATCGTCCACAATGCTTGGGATTTAAAAAAAAAAAAAAGTCCAAGATGTTGAACAAGCCTCCAAATTCACAGGGGTCACAGGCTCAGCTGCCAACGTCCTGGTGCAAGACACCACAGGATAGCCCAGAAGTCCTGCATCACTGGTATATATGCATACTGCAGAGGGTATGTTGAAAGGGGAAACTAAAATCTTGAGGCTTCAGTATGCATGTTCTAGGCATTGATTGGCAGTGTATTGGTCTGGCTCTAATAATGACAGATCTGTCATGTTGAAGGGTGTGGATTCAGAAGAATTTTCTTCATATCCTTTGAAAATTCTAAACTCCAGCCTGCACCATGCTCATGTCAAGAGCAGGGTATATGAATGATGACAAGTTAATTAGTCACTATTCATAAGTAGGGCTGGTGCATTGCAGGGGAAACGCTGTACCTCCTCCTGTGTTCTCATCTATGGGTGTATCTGTCACTGCTTTCTCTACATTTCTTTGAAGTATAGCCGTGCCAAAGTTGATCGAAATATTCGTTCATCAAAATATTCCTATTGCTCTAGAACAGAGGTGTCAAACTCAATCACCGGATGGGTCAAAATTTAAAAAACAGTCAAAGTCGCGGGCCGAACAGGACTAACATTTATTGAACATATAAAACTAAAACTACTAAAACTACTTTAATCAGCAATATGAATTTGAATGGCCAGAAAACACCAACATTTTCATCAACACAGTAAATAAAATATAAAATTATATTTTTCCTTCAAAAACAACATTAGGGAAAATGAGAATATTTCAAGCTGATAAAAATTTACAACTTTTCCAGTAAAAACTGTGATGTGAATTTCTGCGTGTCAAAGTCAGAAAAATGCTGCGTAAACTGCAGTGTGTTCAATTTCTCCGCAAAAAGCGCAGCTGCAAACACAGCGCTGGAGACCTGGTCGGATTGTTTTTTTTTTTCTCCCCCAACATGGAAAGTGGCATAAATTCCCGTTTTGCATCTGCGCCTCTCACAGGTGCAGCTTGACTTGAAAAGCTTTCACCACGTCATACATGTGTGTAATCACGCAGTCCTGTCCCTGAAGCCGCAGGTTTAACACATTAAGATCTTTTCCTTTACATTCTATGAACTGACAGATTTCCCCAGGCAGCTCATCACACCTGTGCGATAAGGCACGTCACCACATTCAGAAGCGATTTCCTCCAGAAAAGATTTAAACCTTTGCCTCTTATAAAGTTGTCAGTGTTATAAACACTCTGCGTTACGGTGCTTATGATGCGTTCTGTCTTCAGGACTTTGCTGTGCAGAGTTTCCTGGTGTGTGACGCAGTGATGCACTGTCAGCTCACCTGTGCAGGTCTCCCTCTGCATCTTCTCCCGCATCCGTCCCACCAATCCGCCCTTTTCCGCGCACATCGCAAGTGAGGAAAAGAAACACACGGTTTACCTCCCACCTGTTTGGAAAATCCCTGTTTTCCACTTTGTTTGGCCATTTTTGGGGGTCCGGCTAGCTTAAATGTCACTGTAAAAAGTGCTTACTGATGTCTTTATCCACTGGTCAATGCGTCATTGGCAACATGGGAGTTAGCGCACAGGTCTTGGCTTGCAGTGGTCAGAAAGTGTTGAGACAGTTATAATAGAAGATCAGATAATGTAGTGACTCAGGTGACAAAATAAATAATTTGCCCAAACGTATATTCCTGTGCTGCCCTCATGCCTCATTGCACAGCCCGTGTAACTCCTGGCTCCCTGTCTGCGCTCACTGCAGGCGTTTTTAAATCAGGGTCGTTTTATGTCCCTGCTCTTCATTGGGGTCAGTGCTCCTAAACTGCAGCTGTAAATGGCTGACGGATGCTGTAGATGGACGCTGGCCTTCAGCTTGATGAGAGCTTCCCAGTCGCCACCTTTCATTCACTTTAACACAACTCGCAGTCTGTCTCGTTTTTCAGCGTGCTTTGTGAATTGCTGATTGTGTGCCTGTAAAAACGAAAACATTTTTAGTTGCACTTACTTTGAAAACTTTGGATGTAGAGGGAAAACGTGTGCAAGTTGAAAATAGGTTTCTGCAGGCAGTATTCAAGGCTTTTCCCTCCCAGCACAGCTCCACACATGGGATCTGAGGCAGGATCGAGTCGTAAGTGACAGCGGTGCAATATCACACGTTCAGATGGTGAGCAAATACATTTTAACTCAAGGTCGAGTGTAGGGCTGCTAGACTCTGTCTCGCTCTCTTTTTATTTATTCATTTTTATGTATTTATGTATTTATTTCTTTATTTTTGGTTATACTGGAGTGAAGGCCTGAAGAATGATAGGGCTTCACTATTTCAGGAGCAGATCAGACCTGTTATATCTGAGAGGCCAAAATCCACCCTGCTACAAACAGCCCACAGATCAAGAGATAGTGGGGTTTATGTTCAAAGCATGCTCTGATTTTCAGACTTGAACCGCAGTATTGTACAACTAGACATAATACTGTATGCCTCTGTAGATAAGAAAAGGATTCTTTAGGGAAATGTGATTGTGGAAGAAGGCGTGCCAAGAAGGCTCACTGTTCCCTGTATCGTTCTATTGCAAAGACTTCCCAGCAGTAGTAATATCTGACAGTTTCCGACAGCACTTTGCACTGAAGGAAGTGCAAGAAGTAGAGAGAGCCTCTTGAACGAATTAAGTGGACTACATGAAGTTAGGTGGATATCAGGGCCAGGTGGGCGTTAAAATGGCCACCAGCACTGACCAGTGAACTGCAGTGTCGGGGCTGAGCATCACAACCAGGTTATGGATGTTCTATGTTCACATCTGCTCCTGACTCGAGTCAAAGTGTTACCTCATCAGGTTGTGTGTTCCTGTACTCCTCTGCTTCTCTTTCTCCGGTTCATTCACTGTAAACAGAGGTCGCTCTGCCTACACATTTTTAAAGTCCTCCTATGTTTTATGTTTGCACTTGTGATGTGAAAATATCAGCGCAAGGTCATGATTTAATTTGCAAGTAGCTCTCAGCATTTGAATGTACATGACCGTAAGGTGTTCCAGATGAATAACCTTTCTGCATCACGGTCGCTGTGTCATCAGCTATGTTGTCAGTCAGAGTGAAATGGAAGAATTTAAAGTATTTCATTTTCCCAAGAACACGAGGACTGCTGTGGTTTGGAGGAAGCTGAGAGAATAGCAGCAGGTGGTGATTTATTGTGGTACATAAAGTAAAATCGAGGAATAAGGATGTATTTTTAGACTTAATTAAGGCACATAGATTGGGATGATGAGCCAATAGCAAGCAATAGTCAGGTGACAACTTTTGGTTTTCCTTTCAAGTTTTACTGCCTGATCTGTCTAAAACTACCTTTCAGTGCATTCTCCAATTTTGCATGTTCAGCTGCTCAATAGGTACAAGTGTAAATCAGCATTAATATCAAGAAGCCATGTAGACATGTGTTGCAGTTGACGGTAGTGTTTTTTTTTTTTTTATGGCACCACTGGACTGCGCCAAAGTCCGAAATTTAACACAGATCATGATTATGTATCCAATGCAACTAGAGAATATGAGCCAGTGGGGGGGTGTGCCGTATTAGTGGTTGCTTTGTGCCATTTCCTGTAGCAAGCTGCTTTTTTTTTTTTAATGATTTGTGTTCCTTCTCATGTTTCCAGAATGCTGAGGTGTCGGTGTTTGAGGTCAACATTCGGTTCATAGGAGGACTGTTGGCTGCCTACTACCTCTCTGGGCAGGAAGTAAGTACTTGTTTGTGTGTGTTGTGTATGAGAATGTAAAGTTTCGTTTTTGGATTGGACAGAAAATTGCTGAACAGTTCAAAACCTGCATAAACTCTGGGTCAGAAAGCAAAAAATGATGGAGGTGGTGGTTGGGGTTCAGTTTGTGTTTGTAATCACCTGTATGTTATCCTCAAATGATCTTCGCGCCCCCTCGTTTTCTTTTTTTTTCTTTTTCTTTTTCTCTGCGCTTTCTTCTCCCATCCATGCGCTCCTCTCCATTAAAGCCAGCAGGCAAATTTTGTTTCTTGGTTTAAGGAGCTGGTGAACGTTAAATCCAACATCCATTTTTCTTTCTGTCCTATTTCCCACCTCTTTTCTGTCCATCCAATCCACTCCAGCTTTCATGCCCAGCCAAGCAGTGCTCCCTCCATTATAGGAGCAAATGCATCAAACTCGCTCAGCACAACCTCCACCACTACCGTGCTCCCTCGAATAATTTTATTTTGGGTTTTAGTACTGCCTAACAGTCCCCAAAAGAAATCTGTGTTTTTTCTTAGCCTTTTCAGTGCACCAGAAATACCACTTTCACACATTGACTGATTTCAGTATTCTGTCCCAAATCCTGATTTCCCTTTTTTGTTTCTCAAACCACAGCTGTCAGAAATGCCTGCAAGGACACCCTTAAGCTACTGAAATCAAGCTGTGTTTTGTGCGAGTAGACAGCTATTGATTCAAGAAGTCCACAAAAAAAAACAAAAAAATCAAAAAAAAAAACAGCAACATGTGTGCATTGCAGTGCAGTCATTTTGCATTGATTATAGGGCCACACCTTTAAACGCTGCTATGGTTCATCTAAAGGTGAGGATTTTTTGTTGCAGAGATGACATTAGCATTGTACTTTCACTGCAGACCCAGACTGACATTGCTCTTTCCCTGGGTATTATGTAAATCAAGACACAGACAGGGGGGGCACAAGAAAATATGTTTTTATTTTCTAGTCTTTCAAGAGATAATTGTGAAAAATGTGACCAGTTTGGTAGCAGACAGCTCATTCACATTAATTTGATGCTAATGGTCAAGAATTTTGTGGTATTTTCTTGCCAGTTATATTGTGCTCATTCTGGGAAGGCATCAGTTATTCTGCTGTCCTCAGCCCTGAAGAGCTGATTTTTGCTCTGTAGCCAGAAGATATCTGGACCAAGACTTTGTGTGGGGTGAACCAGTCATTTAACTGCTAAGACAAAAGCTAAATCACACTGAAATGATAGCCGATGGTTTTGAAATGCATTTCAGGAATTGTGTTTACCATTTTATTCTCCATAGGGGCCTTGTACCTGCCATGGACTCTATATAAATGATAGATGACAGGTTTGCTAATTTATCAGCTAACATTGGGTAGCTTGGTTATTAAGCTGTTCATAAACTGTGTGGGCCTAATAATAAATCCATTAAAATTCCAGTAAAATTGTCCAAAAGGGACCAACACCACAGGCAAAGTCAGGAGGTACAATTCAGTGACTCAAATATTTGTGACTTGCTCCAGCTCTCTGTGACAGCACACCTGAGGATCAAAGCAGCCTCACCATTGTACGGTTGTTAAGAAGTCATAAACTATCCATAGAAAGCCAAACTATTGTTTATGCCAGGCTGTAAATGAATTTTTTAATGCTGTAAAGTTGAGCATTTTAACATGGGCGTCTGTGAGGATTGACTCGCTTTTGGAGCGAGCTCAAGTGGCCATTTGAAAAGCTTTTGGCAGTTCCATGCTAACCCCATTTCAGCCCTCGAGCCTTTTGCTTGGTTGCTTGCATGTAGCCAAAGCTTCCTCACACATGATTGGTCAATAGAACAAGCTAATGTCACACTCTAAGTGAAAGGTTTGGCTGATGAGTGTAAATAAAGGGGATAGAGCAGAATGCATAAGCATGAAATAACCATTTACTCACAATTTGTTTTTGGTTGACAGCCGAGGAGAAATCAAACATATTGGTTTGAAAGACAATTAAAAGCTCTAAAAGTAACACATTTGCTTTGTTGGGTGACTAAAACCAAGAAGAGAACAGATTAGTCATTTTAAAAACAGTCTTGTCCTGCCTACTCGTTGAAAAATGTCCAGCTTTACTCAACCACACTGTGTCCAGAGGTTGTGGGTTGGATTTTTGAAACCAATAAACATTTTTATGATTTACTGCGAATAACAACATGAGCTGAAGTGCCTCACAAGCTAAACTTAATGCCACCCTCGTTCCCCACACTGCACTTCACCTCCCATTCACTTGCTCAATTTCACTTCCCCACCCAAATCAAACTCAGTCATTCATCAGAGCCCACTCTGAGCGATAATGGAAGCAGTGGGAGGTGGGGAAAAGAGGGAGATGGAGCATGGGAGGGCTCAGAGGAGAGACAGTGATGGAGGGAACAGAGGAGAGGGTGGAGAAACCTGTGCGATGGGACAGTGAAGATGAGTGGAGGGTGTTTGGAGGTGATTGTTACAGATAAAGAGATGTGAGTGGGGAGTGAGGATGATGAATGGCCGAGGGGAGATAAAAGCAACTGAGACTCATTCTTCACTCTCACTGAACATGTCCTTGAGCAAGGCACTTAACCCTCCTACTGTTCCAATCAACCAGCAGTAGAACAGCTTTGGGTTGTGGTGAAGGATGATTGAAAAGGCAACAGCTTAGGATTGGTGGTGAACTGGGCGTTAAGGGTGATGATTGCTAAATTTATCACCATCTCTCCCAGTTTGATGTTAGCATACCATTGTAGTGAAGCTGCGTGTGCGCGGGACAGCCACAAGTAGTGATGGATGGGTTCGGAGGTAATGTGAGAAAACAAATGTACAGAAACAGTAAAGCTGCCACTTTATATACATTTTGCTTTGTGTTCTAATATGAGCCCAAAGTGTTGTAGTTAATTAAGCATAATTACAGCCACTAGAGAACTCCCAAAGGTAGCTTACCACAGCTCAATGGCTCTATAACGACTCTATAACGGCTCTTTAACTATATTAAACTGTTATTTTCAGTTTGAGCTTCCATTTGAACTTCAGGGAGTACACAGACACTAGTACCTAGTTTCATTTTTCAGACTAGTAAAGTCTCAACACATTTTCTTCCAGCACAGCTTCTGGTTGAGTCTGACTTGTATCACAGACTGGCAAGACTGGACCTTACAGGACCTGAGAGACTAATAATATTAGAAGCACATGCTGCTGCTCGGGGCAGCTGGTGTAAATGGAAGAAGTTGGCTTTGTCGTGTTGCAGAAGATTCTCGTCACATTGAGAGCTTTGAAGTTTCTCCAGACGGCGCCCATGCTGGTTCCTCTTTCCTTGGTGAACCGCCATGTGCAAATTTCTATTTTGTCTCGTGTCAGTTTGGGGACACATTTACAAACAGCTCTAGCAGAAAGCCAAAACAATACAAGTAGTTTGTAAAACAGACTAGCCAGTGGAGATGAGGAACACAGACAAAGTTTACTATATGTGGAAAAGGACCAAGGACAGCTTTGTCAGATAAGGGTTCCTAGTTATTTGCTGTATTTGTCAGTCACCAACAGTGCAATCCCAAAAGATATAAACACAGACAAGGGAAAGAGAAAGACAAAAGAAGAGTCTGAGACAACACTCAAGAAGATTGAATAAAGGACAGAAAGTAAAAACAAAGTGACGAAAGGCCAGCCAGGGAGAACCAGAAATGAAAGCAAAACAGACAAATGTAGGAGAAGAGAGAGCAGGAGGGTTGGAGATCAACATTCAGGAGGAGAAGGTGTTTGCCTGAGAGAGTCGCAACAGCGCAGCAGTGATGGATTGTGTTTACTCCTCGTTTGTCCCCAGCTTTTTTTCTTTTAGAGTCTCCTTCTATTTCTACCCCTTTCCCTTATGTCCTCCAACCTTCTCCTCTCCTCTCTTTATTCACACTTTGTTTCCTGCTCTCCTCTCCACCTGTCTGCACTAATCTCCACAATCTGTCTCTTCTCCGTGTTTCGTCTGTTCTTGTAAAGGAACTTCACATCAAATGATGTTTGTGTACAGTTTAGCAATTAATGAGCCAACCCTGCATGAGACTGTTGTGAACCATGGCGTCTGAGGATGTCACTCAAAGCAAGTGTGACTTCACACTGGACACTGCCCATCCCTGCATGTTTAGCAATGTCCAGCAATGCATCTGCCAAGTGTGTAAAGGAGATCAAATCCGTTTTTGTCACAACAGGTACACACAGAAACTGCTTTTGTAATTGGAGGTAAACTTGAAAAAAGATTAAGCTCAAGAAAGGGGAGTAAAAATGTTTGGCTTTTGGTATTTTGGTGTCCGCCCCCCCCCCCCAAAAAAAAAAAAAAAAACTACAGTTGAAGGAAGTGCTTGCTTTATTTTGGGGGAATACTTAGCTCTCAATCAACTTTGAAAGCAGTGGCAGGTGGAGGACAGCTTCAAGATAACTTCTTCCTCTGCTGTGTACAGTTGCTGTTACATTTGCAAAGTAATCAGCTACTTTCACTGGCAGCTACTAGGGAAAAAAAAAGATGTTTTTATTCAAACACATTTTGTTCTTGAGCTATTTTTATTTGATGTTTTTTGAGTTTGTTCTCAAACTCGCCTCGTTAGTACAGTGGCGGTTTTACTAAAGAAAACAAACTACAGAAACATAGCACCTGTACGCACACTAAACTGACAATTGCTTGGTTTCATACCTGCCCGAAAACACTGTTCTCTAGTTGTTACAATGGATGTGTAAGTCTTTAAAGATTTTGTATTGTGTAGCAGAGTGCTGCTGGCTTCTGCTGTCAGGTAAATAAATTGTGTAGTAGATGTGTTACAGTTTTGTTGAAACAGGTCAGTAGTCTTCTTCTCCGCATTTATGCCACATTTGTTTCCTCATTGTTCCTGTAGTGAGTGTTTCTCCAATTTATGTACCTAATTTAGATTTTTTTTTTATCTAGATTTTTTTTCTGAGAAGGTGTAAATAAGTGGTGTCATTCATTTTGTTAATTGTGAGGTTTCTTAATTTCCATCCATCCATCCATCCATCCATCCATCCATCCATCCATCCATCCATCCATCCATCCATCCATCCATCCATCCATCCTTCCTTCCTTCCTTCCTTCCTTCCTTCCTTCCGTCCTTCCTTCCTTCCTTCCTTCCTTCCTTCCTTGGTCCAGCTGACATAAGACTAAATTGGGCTAAATAAAATCTAGAATGACACCTTTGATGTAAACATTAATGGCATCCGTCCCTCGCCTGAGCTCTATTGTTAGACTCGCAGTCACACAGACTTAGAGATCAGTTGGTAGCTGCCTGGTATCCAACAGTTGACTATTCTCCAACCTGTTGCAAGTTGCTAGAGGTTGCTGGCAGTTGCTAGGTGAAACTGATTTTTAAGCCACAGTCATGCAGTTTTAGAGATTGGTCTGTGACCCTCCGCTATCCACCTATTGCTAGGGGAAAAATGCATATTCCCCAAATGGTTGCTGGCAGTCACTACGTGAAATTGGTTGCAAAGAGGTCTACAGTGCTGCACCAAAAATCTCTTTGCAGTTACTTTGCCCTGTAGTTGTGAACTCGTGAACTGCTTGCTAAGTGGAAATAGGGGTGGGCAATATAGCCTCAAAATATATCACGGAATTTAAAGGAAATTATTTCCATTGATATAGGGAAACAAATTACTGAATTGCATTTATTTATTAGTGCAAATAAAAAGGGGCATTTTTCCACCAGTCTTTTCCAATGAACTCCTGTCATTGATGACTATCTAATCCCAAACTAACTGTGTCATATTTGAAGAGAGACGGTGCTGCTGAGGTTTTTCAAACTTTTAACTGAATGGCAAGTGTGTTTCAATTCCATTATATTCAAGAGAAGGCAGACATTTTTACAGCTGGTATCTCCAAAACTGGGCAGCTTTCTCTTTCACACACAGAGAGCCTAGATAGATAATATATTATAGCTACTTTTGGCTGCTCCTTTATTCACAAGGGGTAGTCCCACATATATTTGATTTGGCAGATTTCGAAGCCGGATGCCCTTCCTGACGCAATTCCAAAGGAATTTGCGTCTCCTTCCGGGATCGAACCAGGAATCTTTCACTTATTAGGCAAGATCAGATCAAAGGTTTTATTGATGAAAATAGGAATGTCTGTTATGGAGAATACAATGCCCTATACAGCTACCAGTTCCATCATGTCCTTTGAGTCTCTTTAGGACTTTGAGAATACAGTCTTTACTCTGGGTTGCTAGAGTGCATCTTTATTTCACTAATCTATCAGCAGGTTGAAGCAACAAAGAAGGGTGAGGACTTAACTGTTTCTTATCCCTTGAATACTGACTTGTTTGTTGCTATAACTTTACTCATTCATCCTTCCTCATAACCTTTTTTCATTTTTTTCTTTTTCATTTAACTCATTTCCATTTATCTTTTTTAATCACCCACCTTCAAAAAAATGATGTTCCTTTCTCTCTTCCCTGTTCCTTTGAAGCTGAATAGCAGGCGTTTCAGTTAAATGAGCGTGTGTTACAAAAATCAAGGTTCATATACCCCATGAATGTTCCTTTCAGTATGCATGTAGACATATAGAAGAAAAACAGGAATTAAAGAGGCAAAGGTAAAGATTAGATGTTATCAAAAGAGGAAGATGAAGGGAGAGGGAGGAGTACAATGACAGGGATGGTTTGAGCAAGGAACAACAGATTGCACAGAGAAGGGAGAAGGTCAGGGGAGCAAGCCAAGCCCTGTAATGTAGGATAATGAGATGAGAGCGTCTAAAAGAAAAGCTGCAGACTCTGCAGGCATAAACTGCATAGCCACCCTGTGGACAAGTGAATGGGTGGAGGGAGAGGAAAGAGATAAAGAGATGTAGAATGACAGCAATGAAACATCAAATGAAGCAGAGGGGGCTGGAGACACAGGGGCAGAGATAATGATGGCGAGGGCAGAAAAACCAGGGAGAAAGAAGAGTAAAGAGGAAGGAAATGCAAAGCAGAGGGATGAACTTCAGGGAAGCAGAGATGGTTGTTTTAGGGGCTGCAAAGGATAAATATAGCACAGCGGAAAAAAGAAGGAAAAGAGACAGATGAGATGGAAAGGCGGGAGATCACAGATGGAGAAGAAATGCTGTAATGGAGGTAGAAACAAGATGGCAAGAAAAACAAGGGGCAGAAGGAGTGTAGAGGTGCAGATAGAACTAAAAATGGACAGGAGACAAGTAAAATAACAAACGTGGGTATATGCTATTTATGTTGCATCTGTAACCAAGACTCATTAGTTGAAACCTCAGAAGGCATTCTCTCTCTCTCTCGTTTCCTCTCATCCCTGCAAGTTTTCTCCTTCATCCTCTGTTTTTCACATATCTGTGTCATTACCCCAGACTTTACCTCTTTCCTGCTCACTCTCCATCTGCACACTAATGTAGAGCTGCGCTGCTTCTTGTCCAGGCACTGCAGACTCCAGTATGCATAGGCTGCCTGTTTGATCTCACTTAACCTGTCAAACAAATTGGGGGCATCTCACTCGCCGTGACTGACTGCTATTACTACGCTGCCCAGCAGGAGGGAAGTCGGTTATATGGGGGGCAGCGGGAGAGGGAGGGTTTGTTTGGCGTTGTAGGAATGAGCTGCTTTAATGATCTTACTGCTTGACACCGAGATGCAAAATAAAAATTTGAGACAGCAGGTGAATTGAAAGCAGGTGAATCAGCCAAGATTAAAAATTAGGATAAAAAAAGAATACTCATTAGCAGCAATCTCCTTTCATTAGTGTTGAACATTAAGGGTTGCAGATGCACATGGTAAAAATAGAAAGAGGGTGTCTGCATCTCTCCAATGGTTGCAGCTTATTAGGACAGCTTTATTTAGTATAATGAGATTGTTGTGGTTTTGTCTATAATTGACTGGTTATGCTTGCTGTTAGGAGGCTGTGTGAAGAATAGCCTCACTGAATGTAAAAGCCTGTGCTACCCTTGCACTATACAGTAGGTCCATTTTAGTCTGATCACTGGATTATATCAGTTTAAGAAAATTAAAGTGCGCAGTTAGTTCGATACGTGTTTTAGCACCTGTTTAGCATCTGTTAGGAGGAGTTGAATTAGCATCTTGCAGCTATCCTTTGGTTTCTCTATTCAGCAGGCTGCCTATGCACCCTTATTAAATTCCCCTCTGGCTGATGATATGTTATTTTCTCTGGTTTCTGAAGCAGTAGAAATATTGCTTTAAATTGTGAGTTTTGGTGCACAGTTCAATTGGTGAAATATTGAAAGAACTGTTTTGAGGCCAGTGGATGAACAGAAGATTCGACCAGTTCTCTGTGCGTGTTCTGTATATGCAGGATATGATTATGGCATTCATGGTCATAAGTATGTGGCCAGCAGTAAATTTGTGCAGTAACAGCTTTAACTTACCATGAGAGTTTGGAACCTCTTTGGCACAAGTCCTCTCTACACCAAACTGGGATAAATAAGTTTATGGAACCAAACGATTGATGTAGCCACGATTATGCCGCTTAAGTCCCATTAGGTGTCAGTCACATAGATCTAGAGACCGCTGGTCACTAAGGAAAAACGTATTTGTGTTGTATTTGCATTTGTGAAACTTATATATACATTTTTTTAAAACTTTTTTCACACATTGTGATTAAAATCTATTTTTCAAGAGAACCCTTTGCAAGACAGCAACAGCACAATTAAGAGTTTTAAGCAGAGAGCAGCCGTACATGCAAACAGGATGAGATTAAATACAGGATATCTGGGTGCAAGAAGGTGATCAGCATGTCATAAAGAAATGTTAAGTAAAACATTTACAGCTCGTGGCATTCACTTCCAGAATATTTAAAAGTGCCTTAAACTCATTCATTGACACCAAGTCCTGAAGTTTGAGGTCTTTTTGTAATTTGTTCCATGTAGAAGGAGCAGCAAATTTTTTTGCCCGTCTCAGTGCTGACTGTTGGAACAGACAGTAACAGACGGTCTTGGGATCTCAAAGACCTGAAACTAGCAAATGATGTCCTCAGGAGAGGTCACGGACCAGAGGAGCTGAAGGGTCATTTTCTCATCGGCTTCTATAATCACTTCTTTTTACAACCAGAGGAGCTGCCCCCTGCTGGCCGTTACAAAGAATGCCAAGTTTGAGCCGCTAAAGCACCAGCTTAACTTTTGAGACCAGCAGCTACAGCCATCTTTTATATACAGACTATGATCTAACTCGGCGAATAGCATGCTGAAATGAGACGAACAAGTAAGAGCTCACCCTCAATGAGTGCCACACAGCTGTCTTAAAACATAAACCTATTCATTCATTCATTCATTCATTCATTCATTCATTCATTCATTCATTCATTCATTCATTCATTCATTCATTCATTCATTAGTATTGGACAGCAGCTCTGTGGATATTGTTGGGCTCATCTAGTGCATTTGTAGTGTGTACAAAATCCCATGGAATATATGTTTATATGAAAAATTTGCATATAGACAGTAAAATACTGAAAAAAGGATTATTTAGAATATGATTATAATATATATTTTTGCAGATATATCAGATTCAAATGAGGTAACATTAATATTGACTTTCTATACAAGAAGAAAGCGTTTCATGTCGAGGCCACCCGAGTTGTTTCTAGCAGCAGTTGTCTAGCTTCCCCGGAGAATCCTTTTCTCCATTGCAGATATTGCTGTGATGACATGCTCAGTAACTGGCTGCTGTTGTGCCAGCAGGCAGGCACGCACACTTTGAGGGGAGAAAAGGGAAACCAAGATGGTGTAACAAACAGGAGAGAAATTTTAATTTGAATACAGCTTTACGCATTTCTCTCTGCAAACAAATGACTTGCAAATGAGGGAGAAAAACAGATTGCAAAAGTGCAAACCCAAACAGAGGAGGGGAGTTGGAAGGAGAAGGGGGCTGGTCCAAATGAGATTAAGCCGGAGAGCTGTGGAGACACGAGAGAAATGGGTGCAAAGAGGGTAGAGGACAGGAACAAGAGTGAGAGATTTTGGTAGCGGAGATGACAAGCAGAAAGATGTGGGGAAATGGACCATGCTGTGAATACAGGAAAAGAACGAGGATAGAGGCTAAAAGAATTAAGTTAATGAGGGAAAGAAGAAAAGGATGTAGAGTGGGAAATGGTGGGGGAAAGATATGTCTTTATGAATTAATAGTGAAGACATGCAGGTGTACAGTTCACATAAAAATTGTACTTGTCATTTGGTCTTCACGAGGAGCTGATCTGAAATTTCACTTTATTCAAACACGGCGTAATCATAACATCCAGCTGCAGCTTTTTGAGACTGTCCGACATTTTGATTTTTACTCAGCGTTTTCCTGTATGGTGAAAAAGTCATCTTTGTTCTCATTTTAGCTTCTGGCAACGTTTGACAAAGAATTGCCTGCGGAACTAATACTGAATACAGAGGAGACGATTTAAACGCGTCAGGTATGGACGAAAGCAGCAGAACTCATCAGTCAGCTTCTTTTTAAAGGCATTAGTGCAGCATTTCCGTTAATGCTCAATGGGAAAAATGTGTGTCACGTTTGACAGCAGTCAGTTTGATACACCAGGCGATGGCAACAAATGAAGTTGTCATGAAGCCGATTTGATGACGGTCTTTGAGTTTTTCCTCAGTGGCAGCTCATCTTTGTGCCTCCTGCCTTTGATCCTGGCCCATTGGGTGCGAAACAATATAAGCAAATGGATCAACTGATGGCAAAGTGGCATGACAAAGTATGGAAATGACACACTGTAACCATTCACACACAGAGGGTGACTTAATCCTGTCTCTCCTGCTGGCCCTCGGGCCCCTTCTTACCAAGCAGGCGCATTCAGCACATTTCACAGTCTCCCCCTTAATCCCTTTAGGAGGCTCCATTACATGTCAACAGTGGCCTACTGCTTACACCAGAGACTATGTGAGTCTGCATGTGTACAGTGAGTGTGTGTGTCTGTATGGAGCACTTTGTATGTATGAGCAGTTTATTTATGAGTACGAAAAATATTGATCTTATTAAGTCATTTAGGCGAGGACTTAAATCATAGCTCTTTTCACAGAGCCACTCCTCGAAAATAAGTTGGTACTTAATATAATTAATCGTACCTGTACTTACTGAATGGTACAAATTAGAGTTTTATTTTACTGTTATATTAGTATTGTTAGTATTGTAAATGATGTGTAGTTATTCTTTCACGAAAGACCCAAATGAGGAGTGAGTTTTCACAGTGCAGTTTGATGATTAATTCTTCACATTGGAATTTGCTGTACATCGTGTTTAAATGGGCAAATATCACTGGTCCTTATTTGTGGGGAACACGTACAGTAGGAAGGAGGAATGCAGCAAGAGAGAGAGAACCCGCTGTGATGGAGGCCAGTTTTTCAAAGGTAATGATCATGTACCAGCTGCTACAGCATTGTATGGAGTGGAACATTTTGCTTTTTGCACTTAGCCTTATTGGTATCACCAGGAGGAGGACTGGGTCAAAGCCTGTCCTCCGGTGCTTTCAGGCAGTGCAGGTGTGATTTCATCAGCAGGACAATTGTTTGTGCAGGACTGGCTTCCCTGCTATCAAGAGCTTTCATTGCACTCGCAGTAATGTAACAAATTGCCTTCTTTAAAATGCTTGGACAAGAGATGCAAAGTTAAGATCTTTCTTCATCAGATTAAATAGTTTAATGTTGAAAGAACAAAGACTTTTCTGCCCCTGTACCGGCACACATGCCCAGCCGAGTGTTCCCTTACAGTGGATGAAACGTCTGGTAGAAATGTTGTGTAAGTGATAGCATTGCTTTAATAGGATCCCTGTTAGGGATGTGTTACACTCATTAATCTGGACTGCTTATCCAATTTAAGGTCATCAAACAGAGCCTATCCCAGTGGGTCATAGGGCAAGAGGCAGGATACAGGTGGACAGGTCGCCACATACGCTTCCACATCCACACCTATGGCCTGTTTAGAGCCACCAATTAACCTAACGAGCATGTCTTCAGGCTGTGTGAAACCGGAGCACACAAGCTCCTACAGGGAGCACATGTAAATTCTGCACAGAAAGGCCTCGGCCAAGTGGAAGGTTCCACTTAGGAACCATCGTGCTTTTTTTTTTTTTTTTTTTTTTTATAAATGACTTAACTGTTGGTTCTAAGATGTTACTCTGCCATCTGCCGGGGACGGCAGCAAGTCTCTCTCTGTTTAAAGAAAGTGGGTGGTAAGTGAGACAGATGACAGCCCCACACGCTGGTGCAGTTGTGTAGTGTTTTTCTCTGGAAAGTGAACAGTCGTGCATAGCTTAGTTTCACAAAAACCTGGCATATGGTGTTCTGCACAGGTGTGTGGATGATACCCTGCAAGGAAAGAATGCCGGTGATAGCACTGCTTTAGTTGGTTACACCCAGCTTGTCTGACATTGTGTGCATGCAGTGCTATGCATGGTGCATCTTCAACCATTAGACTGTCCCTCTTAGGGGGGGGG
>JAVDPK010006148.1:0-18821 GCA_034780415.1 Cichlasoma orientale
TGTGTGTGTGTGTGTGTGTGTTTGTGTGTGTGTGTGTGTGTGTGTGTGTGTGTGTGTGTGTGTGTGTGTGTGTGAGAAGAGTAGGTAGGAGATTTAACGGTGTGGAAGTCACTGTGTCTAAGCTTTTCTGCTCTCCTGTTCCCCCCAGACCAGACACAGAGGTCCCCAGCTCCGCCATGACTCACAGACACCACCATCACTCGTGAGTACTTGTTTGTTGTACATTAGAGAATTTTGTGTATATGTAGTGAAATGTCAGAGCTATGAAGCAAAAACGTACTTTAAGCGAAAGGAAAATGTGTACTTTTTCTTGGAATGCAGGGAATCAAATATTATTTTAGTTTATTTCTTCATATCTCTTTATGAAGGGAAAAACAGAGTGCACTTTTTACCGTATGTATGCTGCTCTGTGCATGGGTTGTGTGTGCATGTTGTCTGCCCCAAAAACAACTACTGCTGGAGGCTAAAAAGCAACTCCACACACTGTTCTGCTGCACCAACACAAGTAAAGGTGGACTGTATTTGCGTAGCACTGATGATGTCACACCAGCAGAGCTATTTTTAGAAAGGGTTCTGAGGAAGACTGGCCTTTTTTTCTTTTTGTCCCTTCCTTTTTTTCTTTTCACCTTTCCTAGAATGTTATTACTATTCAAAGCTCTTCACCTGTGCATGCTCTTCTTTCAGCCTGTTTAATCTCATTGTTTCGGTCAATTTAAAGAATCTATGGGCTGCTGATTGCATCCACAAAGCTAAGTTCGTGACTAAGCACACACAAACACAGTCAAATATTGTGACTACAGGATCCACAGACGGCATTAACAGCCACTGTGTGTGGGCTATGTTGATATTTAGAAAGGTGATCAAAAATAATGAGGAAAAATGAGGAAGCAGTCATGCATATAGGACAGACTGTACACTTGCCCTACTGAAGAATTTTCAATGTGGTTTTATGCTTACATCATACATGTTGAATATCATTTAAAGTGACTGACTACAGTATTAGTCCCAGCATGCAGCACCAGATGCAATGGGGTGGTGTTGACCTGCCGGTAATCCCACTACCCATCTGCCTACAAACCTTATGTTAGTCCCATGATCTTCATTAGGCGTTTTGTTTTCTCTGACATCCAGGGAGTCACATAAAAGTCATATTTTCTGGCTCACTAGTGCTGGATTGCATAAGATAGAAGGAGCCTCCATCTGTTCCACCCAGGGCTGGCTTGCCTGCGCTAAGCGGACTTTTCATCTTATTATCACAGCAAATTCGCCTCCCCCCTCCACTAGATCAGGGCACAGCAGCAAAGCCGTTCTGTCTTTGATGGATGGTCATGTGACCTGACCAAGCTCAAGGTCACTGGATTTCCTAAAGTTCCTCCGCTAAACATACTCTCTTCACATGTCCAGCTGAAAAACATTGGGCTTTGATGCACTAAGCAGTTGCAGGTGTTGAAAAAGCTCATGGCTCTATTCTAACTAAGTCAGTCTGTGTAATACACTGCTGCCCCAAGTTACCTCAAAAATGAAGTCCACACTGAGTGTTCAGCATATTCAGTTTGAAATATAATGATGGAGAGCATGTTAGAGTGCCAAGCAGAAACCACCAGGTGCTGAAAAATGAAGCTAACAAAGTGCCAGTTCCACTGCAAGCCACTTGAGGCTGACTTCAGTGAGCCAGTCCCCCTCACTGAATAAATGACCATAGTTTACAAACTTTGTTTTATTCTAGGGATGAAACTGGGGATTGAGCCTATAAAGTCATGATTAGTCATAGAGCAAGGGAAAGTGCAACTTTGGTTATTGTTTTTAAAGATAATTCCTGATAGTGAGGAGCGTTTCCAGGGTTTTTAAAATGGTATGGTACAAGGAAACAGTTTACCCTGCCCAGGATAGGGCCACCAGGGCCCCACCCTGGAGCGGAAGATTGATTGATGGAGCTGGCCTGGTAATGTCTTGGTGTTGCTAAGCTGGAGGAGGTGGCTGGCCCCAGATAAGCGTAAGAGGACGGATGGATGGATGGATGGATGGATGGATGGATGGATGGATGGATGGATGGATGGATGATACAGGGGGACCAAGTACCAGTTAGAGTGGTCCATGGAAAACCAGAAAATTCTATCATAAATAAATTCTGAAGCACAAGTTAAAATTAATATAACTGTAACTGCTCCATAACACTGTGGCAGCTGCATTGCACCCACTGATGTTGCACTTATGTTCAATTAATGCATAAAAACAATGCATAAAAGGCAAGTTTTGTTAGCAGAAAGAGGATTTAGTTGGGGATCCCAGAAAATTGATTCTGCTGATCTGGACATAGCATCCAGGTGACTTCTTGTAATGACCGAAACTAGCACCACTGACTATCAATGGACCGTGTGCTCAGTTTCATGATAGTTCATATTAAAGTTGTCATCACCATTGATCAATGGGCATGACTGCTGTTCAGATATAGTTGGAGAATGGGTGCAGTCACAGCATTGTGAGGTGGTGAAAGATGCACTTTAAGGCCATCTCCTCGGTTTAGAGATGTTCCTTTTTCGTTCAAATGGCCTCCTTCAAACCAGCTTTCCTCCTTGTCCAGGATGTGTCCTCATCAATTTCTATTTTTCACAGTTCAGTTTCATTTATATAGCACCAAATCACAATAACAGTCACCTCAAGATGCTTTATGTTGTAAGATAAAGACCCTACAATAATACAGAGAAAACCCCAACAATCAGACGACCCCTTATGAGCAAAGCACTTGGCAACAGTAAGAAAGAAAACTCTGTTGGGGGAGAGAGGAAAGAGAAGAGAGCACAGGGAGATGGGACAAAAGACAAACATGGAGCCAGAGCTTTAATAATCGCTAATAATTAAATTGTTGTAAATAAACGCATAGAAAGTGAAAAAGAAGTGAGAGAAGAAGAAACACTCAGTGCATCATGGGAAGCCTGGACCAATTGCAGCAATTAAGGGATGGTTCAGGGTCACCTTATCCAGCTTTCAATATAAGCTTTATCACAACGGAAAGTTTTAAGCCTAATCTTATAACTCTTACAATCAGCTTTAAATATCTGAGGACTCACATCACTAACACCCTGACCTGGAACACGAACTCTGGCTGTCTTATCAAGAAAGCCCACCAAAGACTCTACTTCCTGAGGAAGTTGAAGAAGGCTGGCCTGGGGACCAAAATCCTCACCTCCTTCTACAGGTGTGTGGTTGAGAGCATCATAACGACATGCATCACCGTGTGGTATGGGAACTGCTCTGCTTCTGACAGGAAGGCTCTGCAGATCATCGGCAGCACCTTCACAACTGTAGAGGACATCTACGTCAGCAGATGCAGGAGCAGGGCCTCCAGCATAATCGGGAACCCCTCCCACCCTGCCCACGGACTGTTCTCCCCACTCCCCTCAGGTCGTAGATTACGCAGCATCAGAGCGAAGTCAACCAGGCTGCAAAACAGCTTCTGTCCTGAAGCTGTCAGACTAACAAACTCTCACTGACAACAACACTCGTGCAATAGGTATGATCACTGTTCTCTGTAGTTAGTATCTATATATTCTATTTCTCAAATTATTCTATTTATTTGTAAATATCTTTAATATAAAAAAAGGCAACTTGCACTGGAGGGACCTCAGAATCGAAGTGTCGTTCCTGTCATGTTTCACACGAGAAGAATGACAATAGAGAGGATGTCTGTCTCCCGAATCCAAACTGGGAGCTGGTTCCATAATAGAGGGGCCACTCTCATTCATCTTGCTTTCTGTGTTAACTATGTGCGCATGTACAACAGCTTAGTAAGGCCTTGTATATCATTTTTCCTGACAGTGATCAAATGAAGCAGCTAGAGCTGCAACCCTGGGTTTTAAACTGACTGGTCTTTGCTGGCAAATTTCTTTTCAGCACTTCTCCACAGAGAGCTTACAGCAGGATCTTTGGGCATCAACATTGTTCCCCATTTCCTTTTATTGCAAAGGTAAATCTATCGAGAGATGTCTCCCCACGTCTGTAATGATGGGTCACTGAAATATTTAAGGAGCCATCCTGGTTAAACTTTAATGCGAGTCTCAGTGTGCACCTTTACATCTTGAAAGTTAACTGTAGCAGTGTCAGACAGCCTTTGTGCAACGCTTTAAACAATCTAGGAATATGACTAGATGATGAGCTCAGTAGTAATGTGATTCTAAACACTACTGACCTCCAGGTCTCATGCTGAGTGTTGTTGTTGAGCCTTTATGGCCTTGGTGTTGACACCCTCAGTGTGTTGTAGAGGGAGCTATGTGTGTATTTAATGTGCAGCAGTGTTGCAGTTGCTGTTAGCTATAGTGATATAAGAGCTCTGCACCACGATGAAGCATGGCTGCTTTTAGTAGGCAGTAGTAATTACAAACAGAAATTGTCAAATGTGCATTAAACCAGACTCCAGCTAATTAAGAGTAATGTAGGCATATATGCACACGTGCATTGTCATCATGCATGGAGAAAACATAAGTAGGATATTTTACTGGTGCTCTTGCCACAGGTGTTTGCACTGAATTGATCTAATTGTAAAGTCTCTTTCATGGCAGTGCTGCCGAGCACTGCTGAGAGTATGCGAGATCAAAGCAGCCTCAGTCTCCCATGAATCTGCATTGAGCCAAACTCAGCCACTAAATGTGCTACACTGTAAGAGTTGTCTTTACTTTAAAAAAAAAAAAAGCTAAATTAAGTAACCGTAAGAGGGGCGAGCTATGCTAACTTATTTTGAGTCTGTCAAACATAAATCATTTTATGTTAAATACACAAGGTTGGCACAGAGAACATCTTAAATGAGGAATTCAAAGTCCAAAATACTTAAACACTTAAAAAACACACACACACACACACATCACAGCCCTGCTAAATACACAAGCCGTGCGTAGACGGTGAGACACGGTGAGACAGGTTCTGCAGTCAGGCTGGAGTTAACATTTCTATGTCATTTAATGTGATGGGTAGTGTTGTTTGTACAAGTTCACTGTCATACACAGACCAGGCTGCCTGTATAACATCACTGTTATACAGGCAGTCAGTAAATATTGTCACTGTACTCTGTAGTGTATAAGTAGTGCAGTGATCGTTCAGGGAGACTGTGACCCAGTTTTTTTTTTGTTGTTGCTGTTTTTTGTTTTGTTTTTTATTTGTTTTGTGTGCGCGCGCATGTGCGTGTGTGTGTGTGTGTGTGTGCGTGTGCGTGTGTGTGTGTCAGTTTATCGCAGACAATTAAGAGACAAACCATGAACACAGTGAGACAGGTTTGAGTTTTAGATAATCTGAAATAAATTTTGTAAAAGTTAGCACTTTTTAGCCAGCTCTCAATTTTTCAAACCTCTTAACCCAGGAGCAGCATGGAGCAGCATGTGCGTACACTCAGCTATCCATACATGTACCTTTCCTGAGCACATTTGATTCCCAACATCATATTCATTTGAATAGTGTACTGTGTCCTGGCCCTCTTCAAGAAGTGCTGTACAATTAGACTCTAACACGTTACTCATATAGCACGACTGCTGACTGTGCCCAAGCTCTGAACTCCAGTACTTGCTCTGAGGGAATTGTCTCGGTGAGAATTGCTATGTTAAGTAATTTGCAAATCTATAAGGCAGGTGAGAGAGATGTCATCTAGATGGCAGCAGAAAAATTTTCTGGGTAAATTAAGGAGGTGATAATTAATAAGTGTGGGAGCTGAAAATGTCCTAGAAATATAAAATGACTTTTAATGAAATGCAAGTGATTAAATTTTACTCTATAATGTGAGTTATGCAGGTAAAATAAATAAATAAATAGGCCTTGACTCTTCACACCAGCATTATAAGTGTGTGTCTGTTTTACTGAGCAGAGGGCTGATGGTGTTTTTATGTCTCAGTGTTAGACTGCAGTGGCAGCCGTAATGCAAAGTGCAGTTAGATAAAATGTTAACAAAGGTATTACTGTATATGCCATAGAGGCATAGAGGCCACAGTCTAGGGGTAAAGGGCACAACATGAGGTTTGAAAGGGTGTCCCTGCCCCAGCCCCCAAAACCACAAACACAAACTCAATTTGCAAGGCCAGACCAGTTTTATTGCCACCTTTGCTCAGATATTGGATGCCAAACAGGAAAAAAAGAGAGAAAAACTAGAAGCATAGGCTCCAGGGTGAACAAAGGCCAAAATAACAAACAAAACAGCTGTTCCCAAAGAAGTGCTACCTAAACCCTATATAAAACAAAACAAACAAAAGGCAGTCCTCTAACCCTCGCTCCCAGCACCAAAAAAAAACACGGGAAAATGGTAGAAAGAAAATGGCAGCTCACCCCTTCTGCTTCACAAACCAAAAGAAATTATTTACACCAAGATACACAGGGCCATAAACACAGGTTTCAGAGGACGAGGCCAGGGCTGCCACACACAGTGCTGCTGCTCAGATGCTGGCCCTCGAGTAGCTGCCAGAGACGGGCTTTTGAGCTGTCAGCTGACGCCAGGGACCAACCAGCGGTCGACATATTGAAAACCAGTCCTCCAGTTCAACCAGTCACCAGAGGGGGGGAAAGACCTGCGGAGAACTCCTTAAAGAGAAAACACTCAGACATAGTTGGCAAAAACAACAAGCAACAACCGGCCAGGGCCGTAACACCCACACCGAAACACTGACACTATTTTCAGGTAAACTGCACAGCAGGCACATTCAGCAGATCAGCAGAAACATATGTGCTGGACGACTGACTGAAACTGCACTGACTGTCCACTGACATGACTTGTTATTATAACCACTGCTGAAATGCAAACATAGCAAGCCAGTCCTCTAATATGACAGCGTTACACGAGGAAAAGAACTATGTCTTTAATGCTTTGCTTAACATTTTGTCATGATTGTTTTAGGCTCAAAAACAGCCTGTTGAGCTTTAGGGAATGATTGGTATTTTGTTTTAAGTAGAGGACCTTTGTCATCATTACAGATTACAGTAATAAACAGATGGTAAAGGTTAAGTCAATTCAGTTCAATCCCAATTAAAATATTATAGCAAATCATTACATGAGTCATTACAGGGCACTTTACATTGTAGGGTCAAGACTTTATAGCGTTACAGAGAGAACGCCAAGCAGCACTTGGTCACAGTGGAGAGGAAAAAGTTTCCATTAATAAGAAAAGACTCCAGACAGAACTAGTTGTAGAGACTGGCCGTCTGCCTCAGAAAGTTGGGCTGAGAGGAGAGTGGGGAGAGAGAAAATCGAGAAACAACAAACAATTAACATTGAGCAAGATGGTGGCATCAATAACTGCAGTGCCAAAGGAAGAGATACTTGCAGAGAGGGCAGGAAGAGAGAGGGCAGAGAGGACTGCAGGGGCCAAGGAGAAGCCACACAATGAATAATATTTAATACCAACAAATGGAGAGTGAAAAGGGGTAGAAGAGAGGTGCTGAGTGCATCATGTAACATCCCCCATCCGTTTTCTTAATTGCTTATCCAAATTAGTGACAGGGGCGCTGGAGCCTACCCCACCTGACACAGGAGGAAAGGAGCGCCTTTCTATATTGGATTCTCACCCCGAGCACGTCTCCAGTTCATTGCAGAAGCCCCCCAGCAGTCTTTGCCTAGAGCAGGCACGTCAAAAGTCCGACCCGCGGGCCAATCACAGCCCGTGCTCGAATTTTATTTGACCCGTGTGTTTTTTTCCCCACACAACATCATGCACGGAAGCAGCATCGTGCAATAGATGTCTGCCAACTGCCATAAAATCTCAAAAAGAAGATTGACTAATGGACAAATCATGGGGCTTGGGTGGGGGTCATAGGTGACACAGAGGGCTCTGCAGGTGTACGTTGCTGAATTGACGCTTAACTGGTGGAATGAAATTTGCTCTGACCCTTCAACTGTCGTGGCTACAGCAAGTAGAAAAAGGGGAGGTTGATGATGAAGCTGCCACTTCCAGGAAAGGAGGAAATTGCAGGTTTTTTTCATTGAAAACTGAAATAACTCCCTGACTGATTTGCCGTGAGACTGTTGCCTTGTTTGAGGAACATAATTTGAGACACGACGAGACAAAACATGCTAATGCATACGACAAGCTATCAGCTATCACCGAAGCAGTGTGCAGTAGTGAACACTCAATGACTGCTTTTGGGATTTTGCTGCTCTCAATAAGGGTATGTTGCTATTTGACACTGATGACGCTCCACCTCACCTGCAGCTGCAGCTGACTGAGCTTCAGTGTGACCGACACCAGCATCTCTCGTGCTGTTTTACCAGCAGCTGGATAACATCCAGTTTCCAGAGACGCGAACATTTGCAAAGAAAATGTTCAGCTTGTTTGGCTCCACATATTTGTGTGCGCGCAGATTTTCTCTGTTCTGAACTTAAACAAGAACCACTTGAGATCAAGACTAAGTGACTCCACCTACGTGGCATTTTATGCATGTCTAGCACTGCTCTGGAACCAGACCTGCCCTGTGTACCTATGGGCCCTTCACATTAGTGTCAGTAGCTTAGCTGTTGCTCTGTTATCAGAATTACACTGAGTTGTACTTTACAGAGTTTCTGTATGTTTTAAATTTCTGCTGGAAATTCGGGGAGTTTTTATGCTGTGTTCATCTTAATGGTTACATTTGCTTACTTCATTAGTGTTTGCTGCATTTAAATGAAAATATTAAATAAAATAATATTTATTTGTAGCTTTTATTGTTTAAAATAATGTCCCTATAGAGCAACATAACTATATAGGATGGTTTGAAGTTATCTAATCAAGCTCCAATCTAATGCATTTCTTGAGATCAGCTCTTAACCGAGGCTTTTGAGTAGAGAGAGTCTGCATCCTTAACCCAGAGTAGGAGCTGGTTTCACAGGGGAAGGGTTTGATAGTTAAAGCCTTCTTTTTTTATACTATGGAACATTTATTGTTAAAAGCATTTACATTGACTATAGCTGTCTTGTATTAAAGTCTATCTTGTCAAACCAGCACTGATCAACTCAACCCAGCACGTATAAAAAAAAAAAACCCAAACAGATGGAGGTAAGACATCCATCCATCCATCCATCTTTTTCCGCTTATTAAATTCAGGGTCGCAGGAGGGAAGGAGCCTATCCCAGCTGCCATAGGGCAAGAGGCACGGTACACCCGGGACAGGTCGTCAGTCTGTCGCAGGGCTAACACAGCAAGACAGACAACTATTCACATTGACACTCACACCTGTGGGCAACTTAGACTCACCCACTAACTGCATGTCTTTGGACTGTGGGAGGAATTAAGAAGTGCAAAACAAAATATCAAAATATCAAAACAAAATATCCCCGCGTCCTAAATAGAAGAAACTGTAGTCAAAGTGTTGCAGCAGAAGCTTGTTTCTAGGATGTGTCCTCCAGCTGTTACAATGGCCGTGCCACGGGGGGCGTAAGATGGACAAAAATGGCACCAAGAAGCATTTCTTGACACCTATTCAGTATTATCATCACACAGTCTATATATATCAACCTTGTTCTCCTAACCGAGTTTCTTTGACCTCTATGATCTACGTTGACTTGCAATAAACTTGCAAATCCTTTAATCAGACTTTGTAGCTCTACTACATCTTACCTCATCGTTCACTCCTATCACCAGGGCCATGTCATGATAAAATTTATTCTTTCTACCTTGATTTTTTTTTTTTTTTTGCACCTCTCTATAACCCCCTCTCAAATCAATGCAAACATGCTTGTGAACGCTGGCTTGCAGATGTAAATGATCACATAACATAACTGTGCCAAATAACATCTATTGCTGAGCTGTTACGGCAGACAGCTGCCATCTGTTAATCAGGAAGTCTTTTACAACATCAGTGTTCTGCCCATCAGTTTTCCCATCATTTCCCTTTTTAAATGAACAACTAATCCACCAATTTAGAACAGAAAAATGGTTAGCGCGTCACTTTAAAGTCTTCCTCATATAGAGCCTAACATTAGACAAGGGGCTTATGTCTATATCACTGCTCGTATGCAAAATTAAGGATCTTGATTTCTTAACTAATGAAAGCATCCAAAAACGACTAAAGTAACAGGAAAGCTGTTTAGAGGACTTCATGCTCGTCTTCACAATGTGTGATTGTGCCTGCTGAGCAGCTGTGATATTTAGGAGTTTCAAACCAACTCCAGTCCTTATCCGTTTCAAAAATCTCACAGACGTAAATTGATTTTGTCAGCGTAAAAAATGAGAATCACACTTGTGTACTCAAATATTTTGACACGGGAACTCGGGTGCTATCAAACCCTCGCATATACTGATGAATATGGAAAAGCTGCTCACTAGCTGGAGGGCACGTTTTCTGTGGTACTTGTCCAAATACAATCCAGGACCATGACACCGCACAGTCCCTGCCGGGTGTGGAAACGTGGAAATTTGATAGAAACGCACTAATTCACAGTATTTTCTGGTCCCGTTTCTACTTGAGTACCAAGTTGCAATGTTCATGTTTGTTTATACGGTATACACAAGTGTGCAAGTGAAAATGTGTTTTGGATCACGGTGCTGCTGTAAACGTGTAATGGTCCTGCTAAGCACAAAATAGAGGGGATGGTGCATCGCTGCAGGATGCTGTGGTAGTCATGCTAGTTAAATGTACTAGTATTTATATAGTGCTTTTTTTTTTAATACTCTTACTGAGTACTCAAAGTGCTTTTGCACTACAAGCCACATTTACCCATTCACATGCTGCTGGGCTAAGTCAGTATCTTACCCAAGGGCACTTTGGCATGCAGACTGAATGAGCAGGGATCAAACCACCGTCCTTTTGGGTTAGTAAACGTTCTACTTCCTGTGTTTTTAATTCTGACTGAATCTCCAGCAGTGTCACTGGCAACACTCACATCACAGCTCTTCTTCCATGTTTCACAGTGAGAAGCACACAACTGCTCATAATTGAGTAGCACCAGTTCACAGCTTTTATTGCAAGCTAGGGACATGCAATATTAGAGAAAGAACCCCGATGATAAGACAGCCCCCTATGAGCAATCGTTTTGCAATGGTGGTGAGGAGGAGCTCCCTTTTTAAAAGAGATCTCCAGCAGAACCAGATTTAAGGAGGAGCAGCCATCTGCTGTGACCAGTTGGAGCCTAGTCCTTAAAGTAGAGGGTATCTCTCAACCCCAAACTAGAAGCTGGTTCTACAGGAAAAGGGCCTCGTAGCTGAAGGCTTTGCCTCCCATTCTTCTTATAGAGTCCATTTTCCCACAGGTCCAATTAGATCTAATTAATTTTGTTACTTGGTCCAAGTAGTTCTCTTCTTCTTGGTCTCCCCCAATAGTGCTTTCTCTAAACAGATACTTTCGTAAGTAATATCACTGGGTGCTGATAACATGTTACAACAGGGATGGCTGTCTCATTCTTAATGTCTCCCTTACTATTGCTACCTTTCAAATAAGGAAACACAGTATATCTTTGCACTCTGGATAAGCAGCTGTCTCTGAGGCTCATTCTAAAGCCATCAGAGTGGTTTCTGAAACTGAACTCGAAGAAACTTGAAATTTATTGGACTAGATCGATGGACTGTCATTTCTCTTTACTTAGTTGAGTGGTTCTTGGCATAAAGTAAAAGAATTAGAAGTGTTTGCTGAATGCCAACACTACCTGGGCACAAATGCTCTGAGAAAAACAGTCATCTAGGCAATCAGAGGTTGATGTGAGGAATCCAAAATAAATAAATAAATAATAATCATAATCCCAACTTGTACATTGTGTTTTACACCTTTTAAAGCACATCTGTATTGTAAAAAGAAGTCTTCTTTGAGCACGGCTCCTACTGCAATAAACCTGACCTAATACATAAGTTATTATCTTAAGTGTCACTCCTTTAAGGCTGTCCCAAGTACGGTACAATAGTAAACTGATGCCAGTGTGAATATTGTGGCTCTGCTGACATTTTGCTTCACCTTTCATCTTGTTTGTGGGAATGCACTGACAACACTTGCCGCACACAAGTACTTCAAAGACCACTGAGGCTCCAGTTCTACCTGCCTGAGGCAACACAAACGCAGGGAGCCACGCCAGATGGTTATTTTATCTCTGCTAAGAACACAATTTCATAGCTCATTTTCATCCAAATTGATAAAAATGATGCGATCTGCAGCCTGATATAGGAACCATAGCAGTGGATCCCAAACAGCATGCTGAGACACCCTGGAATGCCTTCAGACATGTCCAGGTGTACCATGGGATTTTATGGCAAACATACATTAATATTATAGTATAAAACTGCACATAAAGTTATGAATGATTTGTTAATTTACTTTCAGTACTTTTTCAGGCACTCATGTTCCCTTTAAAAAGAAAAAAAAAAAAAAAAAAAACCTCCTTTCAAAGGGAACCCCAAGTCCGTTTGCACAGTTTTCAAACCGTGAGAGAACATGACAAGAGAAAGGCCTTAATTAGCAGCTCATCTCCATAAGGAAAAGAGAAAAAGGCATTTCGGCATACAAACAGCCCTTAGCCACATCGAGAACTTAATTCTATGCAAGTGTGAGGGAACTCACCAAGTACAGGAAGACCACACAGAAAAGTCCCACTCAGCCCAAAACCGGAAACTTCTTGCCATAAGGCGACATTGCCAACCAGTGCACCACTGTGCTGAAGCTGGCTGATGTTAACATGGTGCCACAAGAGGCACTTTCAAACCAAACGTTCCTTCTGAGAGAAAATTGGTCTATTTTAAAAGAGCGCTAGAGCTAAATTAGTGGCAGCAATGCCATGTAGGACTTTTTCTGATAAAGCCATGGTGGCAATGCGTATGCCAGTGGAGTTTCTCTTTATGTTTAAATACCACAAAAGGCCTGGAAAAACCAAAAATAATTATGCGTCGGATTATATATAAGCTATTTTGTGCAGATAGGAATAGAAGAATGTCATTAAATTTTGGCTCGCTCATTGATGCACCGTTGGCACAGATTGCTTGAAAACCTTGAAAGTTCCTAAATACATACACTAAATGTGTATGTTTTTTGTTGTGCTGCGGCAGGTAGAACCATGTTTTTGTTTGTTTGTTTGTTGTTTTCTTTTTTTTTTCACAGGTTTTTCAGTTCTCTGTGAACTGTTCTTTTTCCAGGGTGGAATGATTGAGCAGCATACATCTTTAATGACTTTGAAAAACACGAACTGGCTGCACAGGTTTAAATTGTGGAGGTATTTAAGACTGCACCTCTGCTTCCTGGTCCCAACTCTGCATTGTCCTGTTTTGGGGTTTTAATAAATTCAGCCAGATTTCTAGAAAGGAGAGCCGCACTATCCAAAGCGGGGTGGATCTCGTCTCTTCTAATAAGGCCAGGATTTCCCCAGAAAGTTTTGCCATTAACTATAAAGCCTACATTGTGGGGAGGGGACCAGAGAAAACTGCAGTCTATTATTTAGCTTTTATTTATTTATTCATTTATTTATTTTCATTGTCGTGACCTCTAGTTGATGCAACCAGGTGTCATTAATGCCAACATGAACTTAAAATCTTTCCAAATCTACACTTAATCGTAACCACCAGTTTGAAATTTGCCTCAGCATCACCTGCTCTGGCCCCTGACATTTCCCTGGTTGCTGGTGCCTCTAGCTTCACACAAGAACAGACTCGCCAAAAACCATTTTTTTCTTCGGCGGGTGTGTCACCATGTGGGGTAAATCAGTTTGAAACGTGAATGCTGTGGTGGTGTACCGGGGGTTCTGTTTCAAACTATGCTTCATCCTCTCAGTCACCCAGCAGGTCTAATTTCCCGGCTGCTAATTTTGCCTGCACTGACTGCCGGGGCCTGGCTAGCTAAAGAATTATTTTCAACAGTGTGGAGCCGGGTCTCTAATTTACTTCGCCTGGCCTCCAACGGTTTGAACAAGCTTTATTTATTGCAAGTACCATTAGCACTGACAGAGGAATAACTAAATATTTGACACACTGAGCAGGAAAGTGCTGGTGAGTCAGCTAGAGAACTGCAACTATGTGTTGCGACAGGAAAAGGAAGTGCTATGATAACGCAGAGAGAGTCAACACCAAGTGTTGTTAGAATCCAGTGTTACAGCCCCAGTTTTCGTTTACGTCCTTGTGGATGAAATAGAATAGCAAGTTCAGCCACAAGACCACTTTATTGCAGCAAAAGCTCACTTTACCGAGCCGCACTGCCTTTCAGGGCATCCTGCTGTCTTCTTGCCTCTGTCTCCAAATAAATACAGTACAGTCATCCATTAAACTGAAATAACCTGTGACCGGCCTCATAATGGTCCACAGGGTAATCCACCATTACATTCAGCTGTTAATTCTCCAGAATGTCACATGTAAACAAACTGTCGTGCGTGGATGGATACGCAGGGTGATTAGGTCAGGCGGCAAATATCCCCTGATGGAGATCCCTAATGCAGTGAGCAAATGGCTCGACAAGGTGTCTAATTTCTGTGTTTACTTTTAGTTCGACTCGAAAACAATTTTTTTTTGAAAACCACAGGGAGTTTGTGCTGACTGTCCCAAAATACACGGTTTTGTTTTTTGTTTTTGTGTAACTTCTCATTTTCCCTCATATCTCTAACAGATATTAACACATTAACAAGAAATAAAGCAGAATTGTATTTTAATATGATGAAGCATGGCAAACTTTGTTTTATTTAGTTTTGCTTGAGAATGATACTGAACACACATCTTAATTTTAGATTTTTAACTGCTGTGATAATAAATTGTATTAAAGTTGTGCTCTGTTGGCCAAGACATAACAAAAAATCCATGCATCCATTTTCTTAACAGATAATTCAGGGTTTCAGGGGGATGAAGCATATCCCACCTGTCATAGGGCAGGAGGCAAGGTACACCCAGGGCTAGCCCATGCTCACATTCACACCTATTTAGAATCACCCATTAACCTAACGTGCATGTCTTTGGACTGTGGGAGGAAGCTGGAGCACCTAGAGAAAAGCCATGCAGGAAGAGAGAGAAAATGCAAACTGCACAGAGAAAAGCAGCTGGCAGATTTGAGCCCAGGAGCTTCTTGCAGTGAGGTGACAGTGCAAACTCCTGCACTTCTGTACAAAAACAAAATATATATTCAATTTTAATTAATAGAAACTGAAACAAGGGCTACATTATGCAAAAGTCTAACCGCAAAAAACATCAACCCTACATGTGTAACAGCCCTGTATCAGTTGATTGTACTGCTCGTGCATCGGTTACTCTTAATGCCATCGTGAAGGCAAAGGAGCATTCTCAAAGAAACAGTCTGTCACTGACTTTTAGCAAACACGTCTCAGTGAGCTCATGTGAGGTGAAACATACTGGCAAGTGTGAGCACACCTCTGCTGATGTTTACTCAGCAGTGTTAGTCTTTAGGGCAGGAATCCACTAGATGGAGCACAACTCTAAGGCTTTGTTAATGTTCTCCTGAGAGCACATTAATCCTCAGTCCAGAGGACTGGGGGGCTGTAGCGGTCGATGGAGATAAGCAGCGTCTGGGAAAGAGCCACAGATGCTCCGTAATGCTGACTAAGGACCGCCTCAGGCATTAACAGTGTTATCTGCTCCGCTTACTGATTAAAAGAGAGTCTTGAGGAGTAGAGAGTGAGATCTTTAAAAGGTTGCGTCTTCCTACTATATTTATTTGTGGTGCTAAACCAAAGTCATGTAATCCCAAAGTTGGATACCCAGAGGCATAAGAGGTAGCAAACCTCAGGACACAGCTGACTAATCAACATGGACATGTTGACATGGCCTGAACAAATTAGTGAAAGTGAGATTAGTTAACTTGCCCCTGAAGCTCTTGGGGAATTCATTCAAATTCCCATTTATCAAACAAGTAGTACAGCTTGTGTTCTTGTATTACTTGTGGTGGAAAGCTGGCTAACAGTCTGATCATTTAATTTGGGCAAAGTGACCCTCGTACTCACTAGGAACTGTATGTTTGAATTATGCCTTATTTGGCTAATGCAGTTTTAGAATCAAAAATCAGGCAACTGCTTTTTAGTAAATTAATTTAGCTTTTAGTTCTCAGACTTTCTGTCTTTTGATAAATATGTTGATGTTGAATACAAAAGATGCACCAGTGATAAGAAGCGAATTTGAAAAGGCTTTTATCAACGGACGTTTTGACTTTCAAAGAGGAGCCCGTGTGTTTCTGATCTAATTAACACTGTTCTATTCTATTCTATTCAGATGTAACAAGAATTATTTTCATTATTTACATCTTTTTTTTTTCTACTTTTTCAAAAATTCTGCTCTTAGTTTTCAGTACCTGCAACCTGTTTGTGGGGAAAAAAGTTCAGAAGTGAAACATTCACAAACGTGTGCACAACCTCTAGTTCCATCTTCACTGCATCTAATTAGACTAATTTGTTTTTTAGGTGTTGGTCTATTGGTTGGCGGGGCCAGTGTTGGGGTTTGGATGAGATTTCAAGAATCGTGGGAAATGACAGCAAATCATTTAGATACATTTAATTACTTTAAATGATGAAGTAATCTAAAGCAGTAAGTTTTGTTTACTTTCCCAATAAGCCTATCACATGTAACGTAAACTTAGACAAAAACATTGTTACTGCGATATTTCGCTTGCTGAAGATATGAACTACTGGGCACACTGGTGCATGATTGCTCTGTGACCTTTCAATTTCACAAGGTGTATTTTCCTAATTAAAGCTCCTGATATTCTAAAGCACCACTATGCAAACATCATTTGAGCGTTATGTATCTCCTGGATCGGTACCTGAGCTGCGCAGGGGTGCCACACACTGGGAAAACTGTACACTGACTTCACAGTGTCGCGCGGAGAATCTTTGTCAGGCTTCCAGCTTTTGATATTGCTCATAGTCATTCCCCGCGCTCTCTGCTCTGTGGGATTTCTTCTCTTTTCTTTACCCAAAAAATCAATTGCCACACAATAACTAAAAAATGCAGCTAGTGCACTCTGCCTTTGGGTAATCTTCTGCAGTATCTAAAATAAATAAATAATAATTTAAAAACAACAACTCTGCTTCACTTTAGTTTATTATTTACACCCTGTAGAAATCAAGATTCTGACCGTCCTGGTACTTGTAACCGTTACAATTCATACATTCAAGATTTCATTTATTTAGGCTTAAACGTACTTTATTGTCAAAATGATGTTGCAGCTGCTGCGATTTTCTGAGCTCGCTCTTTGGCAAATGTATTACCAATAATGAGTAAAAATAAAATATGTGATAAAATGCATAATATATAATCAATATAATATATAATAATAAACTGAATTCAAAATTTTACTGTATCAAAATTATTATTTGAAAAATCAGCAGCTAGACATGGCTTTAGTTTGAGCTGAGGATAGACACAATTTTTTTTAATGTAACAACCTCTTTCCCATAATCAGAGTGGACACCAGGTGGTCCACGCCAGGGGTTAAGATGGAAATGGGGTGAAATAACTTGACAGTTCATCTGATGTCAGCCTTTTCATTTGAGTTGCAAAGTCAAACAGCATCAAGTGAAAGCGATAGCTGCAGGCTTTACTTGAGCTAGCTAAAGCTAAAGCTAAAGCTGTACCTTTAAGTTAATACATGATGGCTAGCTATGACTTTTATTTGATATAGCCTCATAATTTTTGACCTGCCCATCAATAGCAATAAAAAGCCCAAATGTCACACACAGGTGAAGCTCTTTCTGTATGTGAAATGTGTGAAAAAGATGTGAAAGGTTATATTAGCTTAATTTTGACCAACAGTCTTTTTGTCTTCATCACACTTTCTGAAATGTTTTCTATTCAAGAAAAGTTTTAGTCTGGCGGTTCAGACAGTTGGTTCTGAATTTTGCTTTCTTTACTGCATGAAAAATATAATGGACACCTCCTTGTATCAGGATTCAAAGCCATACTAAAGAGAGTGTCATCAAGGGTTTCTTAAGAGCTTTTTTTCATCGGTCCTAGTTTTAGTCTTAGTCATGAAGAAAAAAAAACTGTACCCTGTGGGCAGAGCCTGAGCTAAAGCTGAGGCAAATAGCTATCAATCAGTGTCTAGTGAGCACCACGTGTGAAGGTGATGTACAGGACCTTCTCATCTTTCTGCTCATCACTCCTTCTCAGACCTCAGCTGGCTTCACAATAGCTGCAATTACACAGGCCGCGGTCCCCTGGGACCGATGGGCTCGGGGAGCTGTTATGGCCAAGCAGGGATGCCGTGGGCCATCTTTGTTGGTAACAGACCGTAGAGGTGATGATAATGCCGGCGTTGACTGTTTATCACTCTGTAGGGAGAGCTGTGTTCTGACTGAGGAATTATCGCAGGCACAGCAGGACAGCAGGGAACAAACCTCATATCTGAACGCTGTAAGGCCAGCAAATGACTTCTTTAATGAACTCTGAGGAGCGCGGGTCAGGGTCGAGGCGCCGCCCTGAGATAATGGCGCAAATGTGTCGTTCTCACTCTCACGCTCTCTCACTTTCTCGGTCATGTCTATAAAGCTTTTCCTCTCACGCAAGAGGAACAAGGCTTCAAACTCTTATTTTGATCATATCATGCAAATTTCTGGTTCCCTCTAAACTCACCCTCAGCACTCCTCACTGGCGCTCAGACCTGAATTTGATGAGAAAATGTACGGCACGTGGTAAAGCGTTAAATTTCCATGAGGATAAACAAGATAATGGGATCTGTTCTGCCAAATGAGTGAGCAGAGCAGTGTGACAGCTGGAGGGAGAGGGTTGTTGCCTCAGCTGGGGTTTTTTTGTTCTTTTTTTTTTTTTTTTAAGAAATAAAAACCACTGTATTTTTCCAATAACCAGCTCCTGCTGGAGTGCCAAGGAAAAACATTCGACAAACTGTGTATGTCCTGTAAATGCGTGACCAATGGGAAGAATAACATTGTGGGTTGTTTTCTTTGGTTTTTTGTTTTTTTT
>JAVDPK010006202.1:0-18817 GCA_034780415.1 Cichlasoma orientale
AAAGAAGTCCAGTCGCCTTTTTTCAAGCTCCAGAGACTACTATGACCTGGATAACTGAGAATCTACACAGACATACCATGTATTCCCTTAAATTTCCTCTGAAGTTGTTTAAAAAAAATTTAAAAGCCATGTACCAAAAAGTATAATACTATTCTAGCATAAAAGGAAAGAAAACAGAATGAAAGAAAGGAATAACGCAAGCAGTGGCAAGGAGAGAAAACTGTGATAAGTGCTTCTGTTTCTTGACCACTAGGGGGCAATGGAAACAGGTGACCCCAACACTGAGGGTATCATCACCTTGTAAGTTGCTATAGCTAACAACTAACTAACAGTTGCTTATTTACACATCTAGCCTGTACAGAGCAAAACTCATCCTTTAGAGTCACGTTTTTGGCCACGTGGGGACAAACTCCAATATTCACCTTTTTGGCTCGATTTTTGGTCTCCACCGACTCCTGACTCCTAAGCTGCTAACTGTCGCTATCCGGCTTCCACTTGCTAAATGCAAGCACTTACAGCACAGGCAATATAAAAGAAGAATATCGTCAAGTCTCTGGCCTATAAACTAATCAGGAACGCATTTATTAAGGTCACAGGGAAAGTGAGCCTGTTTTCCCATAGAGTTCAATATTGTATTTTGCAACTACAGGTGTCGCCCCCTGGTGGCCATTAAAATAAAATACAGGTTTAAAGCACTTACACAGCGGCTTCATTTTCAGACCTGGAAGCTAAGAGACCCGTCTTTTACACTTAAAAAAAAAAAAAGTATGAAAACGCTCTATCCTTTTATGTTTACATGAACTAAAAAATATTTAATTGATAAATACTTCTCTTTATCAGGATTTGTAGTTTGCGTGTCTAACTGGGTGCACAGATGTTTTAGAGGCTGGGCACACACTGTATTCGTTAATAGAAGTGGGATATCCTCACAAAGTGCAGCACTGTCCTGCTTATCTTATAAGTGATTCACTGATGGGCAGTGAGAGTGGGAGTAATGGGCTGAGAAGGGATGGAGCAGCAGCACAAGCAAGCTCCACCACCTGCCACCTTCTGAGTTGTAGGTGGGGTTAAGAGCCCCGTGGGGCAGGATTTTGGAGGGAATATACCCTCATCTCACATGAGCATATGCACAGAGAGACAGATATACATAAACAGCAGACCAGTCACTAATCTAGATCCCAGATCAGATCTCACAATGGGATTTACAATAATCTGAACCCCTTCAGACAAAACACCGCTGTGACCTGCAGTGCTCAGAACAAAACACAAAGGGTGTTTACTGTGTGTTTTGCTTGCTCTCCTAGCGGGGAGCTGCATGAAATTCCTTGTTTTATCTTGATCAAAACACTGGATGTTGTGCCCTTTCGAGCACTGACTGCATATTAATTCAGGACAGCTGGGTGCATACTCATGTGCTTTGGTTGTTGAGAATAATATTAATTGAAGATGGTGTAAAGGTGTTTTATTATTGTAATTAAATAAATCAAGCAATGCAGAGTGAAAATGCGACAGCGGTCTACAAAGAGCATCTTGTTTTCTTGCACAAGCCTGTCTGCTGGTGAGCTGAGTAGATCTGCTGTGGGATGGACGTTATTGTGTAATAAGTGAAGCTGAGTGCGGCGTTTTCCTGAGGGGGAGAGAGAGGGCTGCAGCTCCGAGGCCAACACCGCGGAGGGCCTTGAACCGTGAACCGATCAGCCGTTAAAAGGTGCTTCACTGCATCCTTTTCATCCTCTTGTTAAAAGGTCAAATCTAGCGAGGTCACCTTTAAACCAAAGATATTATGATAGATACCTGCACCAAAAGAGCATCATGTTGGCAGATAATATCACATGTGCTGGCTTACTATAAAAACATCACGTATCCTTTCATGGTCTCCCCCTGTGCTGCCTTTAGAGCTTCCCTGCCTTTGTATGATTTTGTCGGCTTTGTCTTGTGATCTAGGGGGGAAAAAGGGGGAAGTGTTTCCGACATGAATATAGGCCACAGACTCCTTGTTCTTAGGCTTATTAGTTTTCCCTACAAGACTGAATTATAAATAATGCAGTGAGACCCCTCCTCTCGCGCACACACAAAACCCTCTCTTTTTTTTTTTCTATAGGGTATCCCCCTTTTCCCTCACAAAACTCCCACCCTTTAATTTCGTCCTTCTTTCTACACCCGGCACCCTCCTCAAGCACCTCTCGATTTCTTTTTCCTCCTCCGCCCCCTCCCCCTCTATCCCATTTATTTCTCTCTTTCCTCAATCCCCTATAGTCTCCCTTTCATTCTCTCCCCCTCTTGTCCTTGTTTTAAGGAACCCTCGGCCTCTGTGCGGTCTGCAGCCGGGCAGATAAGACAGAGGACAGAACGATAATCGTATTTAGTCACAGCTGAGATCCCCTGGCAAGGTTCAGCTCAAATGCGTGGAGAGATGTGACGTCGGTTTTGTTATGGTGTGTCACCGTGTGACTCCATACTGACACATAGTGTGTGCGATGCTGCTGTGTGTGAGAGCAGGAGGACAACATACTAACTGCTCTATACTGACTTCTCTTTCTGCTCTTTTTCTCTCCTGTTTCCTTTCCCTGTCTCCTTTCCTCTCCTACTTTGTCCTTGCTTCTCTTTATTTCTCCCCTCCTTTCTTTCTTCCTCTATTTCCTCTCCTACCACCTTCTCCTTCTCCTTCCCATTCCTCCTTTCTCTTCAAGTCTCCTTCCCTACCATGTCCTCTCTTCTCCCCTTTCCTCCTCTCCTCCGCTCTGCTCCCACTAAAGCTGGAGGAGGAGGCTGCATCTGACAGGCCCAGCCCCCTGTGCTCTGACTCGTCCATGCTGTGTGACAGGGGAAGGCTGGGCTGTCCCAAGCATTATCTTAACACTCACAGCTCCTGACACACAAACATACACGCACATACACAGTGAGTGCCTGTGCCAGAGCTCGCCTGTGCTGTCAGCTCAAGCCCTCTTAAAACTGTTTTTTTTTTTCTTCCTGTGGAGATCAGTTAGAGCCAACGACACACAGCTGTCTCTGCTGAACGCGGGGGAAGAAGGATAAGAGGGGCAGGAGGGAAGGAGAGGACGAGCACAGGGGAAAACAAAACCCGCCAGCAGCCTCCTAACTTCTGTCTCTGTGCAGTCATTCTTCAGCAGGGAGTGTTTTCTGCCGTAGTTCAAGACTTTTTTTTTTTCTTGCGAGAGGGGGACTGGAAAAGAAGAGTGGCTGGAGTTCACATGACATAATCGGAGTGAATGGGTTGCCATGGTGACTCACCCAGGGAGCCTGACCCGTGCAGAGTGAATGGAGGGAGCGCCTTGGACGCCAAGTGAACGATAAACTAAAGTAGGGGAGTCACCAGAGAGAGAGAGAGAGAGAGAGAGCGAGGAGAGCGAAGGAGTGGTGGGATAACACAGGGAGCACAGAGGTGCGGAGCAGAGGCTGAGAATGGAGGACGGGTTTTCCAGCTACAGCAGCTTATATGACACCTCATCACTGCTACAGTTCTGCAACGGTAAAACTAACTAAGCCTTCATACACCCCATCCCTCTCTGCTCTTAACTGCATGCTGCTTTCTGGACTTGAGATGTCAGCAGGTGACTGGCTTAACTTGACGTCCTGCAGAGGTGTTTGTGTTACAGTCATGAGCTGGCTCTAGCTTTGCTCTTTATGCTCTTCTGTAAGACTTTAACATTTTTTTTCCTCATTTGTTTAAATCTGGCTGCTCTTCAAGTACAGATTAAATCACTAGACTCGCTGTCAAACAGACGAATATTTAAGTTAAAGCAGGCACTCCGGGGGGACATTTACAGGGGGAAAAAACACGCGCACATACACACACACACACACTGCAGATTTAACAGGAAGTGTTTGAAATCAAGGCCAGAATGATGTCAACAGCCTCCATCAGGAGAGCTAATAAACAAAGAGGAAGGGAGGATGAGAAACAGCCCTTTGCTCGCAGCGCTGCCCTGGCTCAGCTTGATGTGATGAAGGGTTTGTTATGAATATATACATTCCCACAATAGCTGACTGCGCTCAGTTTGCTGAGTGAGACAAAACGGGAGTGACAGAACAGGACATCATTGCTCGTGTTTTGCTCGTTGCCATAATGTGATTTATTTGCTGGCACAGGGAGAAACCGTACTTCAGGCTGATAATGTTATGGGTGGGAGAGGGTGACTCAGGGAGGAGCAAAGGCAGCATGACACATCACTATTAGGATTTATGGCCACGAAGCTCCCATTCCTCTTGAAAAGCCCTCATGTGAGATTTATCGACAGAAAGCTTTTTCTTTCACGTAATGTCCTGCTTTTAAGAGGAGTTTCACTCTACAGCTCCTACAAAATACAGTAACACCCCCCCCCCCCATCCAAAACACACATACACACAAAGGGGATTATCCCCAACATGACCTGTGTCTGTGATAGAGTGCAGCACAGGCACTCTAAACCACGTTGTTAACTTCTCCTTTAAAATATTCATCACATTGAAAGGGGGAACACTCACTTTATCCCCTGCCGTCTGGTGGCACCCTCTTTTTATTGTTTCAGCTCGTGTTTGTCCGTAGCGGTGACTGTGACGCTGTGGCTGGTCATAGTGTAAGCTATCGCTGCTGAAGGATGGAGTAACGTAATTGGCATTGGTGGATAATGAGGAAATCAATAATATTTACTGTGCTGTGTAAGCACCAGCAATCATTGAGATGAGGGGAATACCACTGCCTAACAGAGCAAATCAGAGGTGTGGAATTGCACAGACGTATCACCTGCCAGGGATCCTGGTCGCTTCAGTATTTTAATGCATAACTGATGAGGTGAGACTGCTTAAAAGCTTTCACTCCTTATGGATTTCCTTCATTAAATTTATAGCAGCCATAACAGCTTAGATCCAGACAAAGAGAAACAAAAGAGTTAGAGAGGGGGACAGAAAAGAGAGAGATTTTCATTCTTTTTTTTTTCCATCAGCAAGTCCCTTAATAAGGCCTGGCCAAGGATGCACACCATTACAAGATTACAAAAATTATAAAATCAAGCACAACAAAGCCAGATGTTGGCTAAAAGAAAGCACATAAATATATAATGTAAAATCTACCTAGTGAGAGCAATTGCACCCTACAGTTACAGATTCTTTTTTTTTTTTTAAATAAAAGCTTTGAACCTGCAGAAGCAGAGTAATGAAGCTTTAGTGCAAAATTGGAGACTATTTAAAAAGGTGTTTCATTTTTCCTGGCGTGTAAGGTCGCCTACGACCTTACACGCCAGGAACCAGGAAAAAGATGGGACCAGGAAAAAGATGAAGCAGATTGAATCTAGTTTGTATATGAGAGCTGAGTGTAGCATGAGTACATGTTTCCTGGTCTTGTGCTGTATTCCTGTGTGATGAGTAAAGTACTGTCAGTGTGGGTGATGAGATCAGATATTAGTTTGGTTGGACCGACCTGAAAAACAGGTGTTGCAGACAGTGCAGAGCGATAGAAGACCTGCAGTTTCCTCCAAAGAATTGTCTGACTTTTATTGTAGTGGCAGTTACAGCTTTTCTGACGTGTCACACTGGAGGCTCACAGTTTCAGTGACAGGTGAAAAAGTGCGGTGTTGCACTTTGCAGCTGCAAACTGCAACGTCTTCACTGACTTTCGTCTTCTTATCTCATGATTACATCGTGCTAAATGAATTTTTTCCTCTCTTCATGCTCCACTTTTTTGCCAAGTCACGACTGAGAGCAGATTCGAGTTGTCTGACACCGCGAGGTTGTTTATAATCCTCCGCAATGTCATGTTTGCTTTCTGAAAGAATGCCGGTGAAATAAGACGTGCTGCTCGGAGGCTGTTGCCAGGGATTTTCCGACCTCTACCTTCCTGCTTTCTCTCTCTGTCTCTCTCTCTCTCCACACGCACGCGCGCACACACACACACGCACGCACGCACGCACGCACGCACGCACGCACGCACACACACACACACACAAAACGCACAAACTGAGGAAGCAGCATCTTGTTTATTGTTTCGGCCGTCTGCTCAGTGCATGAGCTTCACATAAAAAAATCTGTGCTTGTGGCTGCCCAAGTTGGAGGGGTTGTGTGTGTGGAGTGTACTCTCACATCTGCGCGGCCACTGTGGGCTGTTTGAGCCTGTAGGCCAAAGTGACATCATACTGCTCTGCTTCTGCCGTCCAGCTGAACCCAGATCAGCAAAAGTCAATGATGTCATTCATTCCCCTCCTTTTTTTTTTTCATTTCTCTCAGCCTGTGTGTTGTGGAGCATCCAACCAGACTAATGTTCAGAGACTAGGTCAGCTAAACTGCAGAAACGCGTGCAGGCTGTGTGCTTTGTCCTCGGGAGGTCGGGGCTAGCTCACACTTAATGAAAATTAACTCCATTACCCTCTCATTACACACAGCCGATGAAGGAAGTGAATCCTTTTTTCTTCCTGTTAAAATCTAATTTCAAACATCTTGGTTCTGCAGAAAAGGACCGTTTTGATTGAATTTGTTTGTTTTGTTGGGCTGGTAATGAGATTGTTAGTGCATCAATTCCAAGTACTATCCCAGCGGTTTCTGCCTATATTTAACCACTGAAATCATAACTTTTGATATCAATTTCATGCATTTGGTGAAGATTTTTGTTGCCCAACCTTCTAAGATACGCAAGATGATTTTGAAACATGACAGAAATAAAAGAAACCTTTGATTCATGGAAGTGCAGCTTTTAAAAAGGCTACACTCTGGACAGTATTTGTACTTTTGAGCACGTGCAGCATGTAGTAAAGCATCAGTTAATACAATTACTTATTCATTGGGCTTCTGATGCACCAAAAGCTCCTGATGTGTCACGAATTAAATCTTTTAATAAGTAAATCCAGCTCACTTATGACAGTCTAATACTGATGATCACACGCAGAGGTTCATCTCAGAGCGTCCGGCCTCTCCATTCGAACAATTATTAATCACCTGTTCATTTATCTATTAAGCTAATAATGTCTGATTAAACATCTCTTTATGTCCCACACTGGCACTGCCGTCACCTTACCATCACTGGCACCTTGGCAACTTAACACACCAGACTGAGAGCAGAGGGGGCAGGGCGAGGAAGGAAAGATAGGAGTCAAAAAACAGAGTACATAAGAAAAAAAATAAGGATGTTAGAATTAGTAGGAGTGCAGATGGATGGAACAGACGCGTAGGGTGAAGAGGGAAATTAATAAAGACAGAGAATGCTTTGATGTTTGTTGGAGGTATTTTGATATGCAGTAGAGGGGACGCGACTTCATCCAGTCTACTTCTCTTCTTGGCTGTGCCTCTGTGAGTATCTCCATCCAAACCCTGACTGACGATGGCACGTGGAGAGGGATTAGGATTAAAGCCCCGCTCACGTTACCGTCCACAGTAGCCAAGGAGGGATGGCAGAGAGGAAGATGAGGTGTAGCTACTTGTGTTAGAGCAGCTGGAGTCCGTTTACTTCCTAAAACCAGTTCAAGTTGTTTCTTCTTTTTCTTTTATTTATAAATTATGGACTTTTTATATGAGCTGTCTCGGTTTCCCCACCTTTCTCCATTCTCTCTTTATCTATTCCTTTATTTCCTTTCTTCCTGATTATTCCAAACTATCCATCAAAGGCGAGGAAAAGCCACTGGCAAACTGACCCGTGCTCTGAAACGGCACAAAAATGTCGATGTAGGAACAGTGGGAGGGGAAGTATTAGGAAATTATGTGTCTCTGTGCCATCAGTCATCTTTAACTGCTGTACTTGTATCAGCGGCAGTCTAATAAATATCGACCTGAACGGGTTAATTCGTCCACTGCTGCTGATTCATGCAACGTTTGATATTGATTTCCTATGGCTGCGTCAGTGAGAGCACACACCACTCTCCATTTAGCCTTTCCCCCCCTCCGCTCTCAACCTCAGTGAGTTCTTTCATTTCTAAAACTGATTCTTCTGTCCTCCACTTCCACTTTCCCTCACCCTCATCCCTCCGTCACACTTTCTCATGCTCTTTGTCTGATCTTGTGCGAGTGCCTCAAGTGGAGCTCAGAGTGCTTTTCTGTTTTTTAATTTTATCTGCAGACAGTCAGATATCAAGCCGGGCCACTTAGGCTTCTGCGGTCACGAGTCATGCTGCCACCCCCCACCCCCTCACTACTCCTTATCGCCCTCATTTTTTCTCACTTTTCTCCTGATAAGGTTTGCCCTGCACTTTTTCGTAGTGCTGAATAGTGAGACATTAGCTGCTAACAGACACAAAAAACAAAACAAAAGTGGCTCTGCACATTCAGTCATAGCTGCAGGAGCTGCTTTTGAGATTTGTAAGAAATTATGCCCCCTATGCAGTAAGAACAGCCGTGACACAGGTATTCATGAAATCTCCATCTTAAATGCATCTAAATATGGCATCCCATGGCGTGCATGCATGCTGTGCACACAGTAGAGAATTTATCTGCACATTGCAGCATGTTGTGTAAAATCTGCATGGAAGAGGAAGATTAGGCCACGAGCCAGGATCCCACTGAGCTATTTTGGCAGAAATGTGTCCACCCCCGGTTATATAGCGTGTTACTGACATCTGTCGAGTCTATGCATACATGCAGAGGTCAGTGAGAAGACAAATCTGCCTTGTAAATCAAAGGAATAGTAAAAACAATACAAAAATCATCTCAAGCTGCTTTATAATGTAACTTTATATTGTGCTTGAGTCATGATATTTGAATCTTACAGAGAAAAATGTTTCACTATTTGCATTTCTTCTTATCCAACTGTTATTGGTAATCATTTGATCTGGAAATATATGTGTCCACAATATGTCAAATACTAGTTTTTACGCTACTTTTTTTTTTCACATTAGTAAAAGGCAGGACTGCTTCCTCCTTGTCTTCCTTCCTGTAAAACTGAAAGCTCTTCAGAATCCAGGAATGAATAAAATATAGGTTTGTTCCTGCTTAATTTTCTATTCAGACACATTGGCCTTTTTAAGTTGCTCAGATATTGTTGTACGATTGTCTCGTGATCAGCAGAAAAGTCACTGCAAACAGCTTCTTGGTGATCAAATAGGCAATGAGTATTTCCCCTCCGTCTTCCCTTCTTTTCCTCCACTGACACACTTCCAAGCAGCCGCATCTCATGACCCACTAAAACAATCAGGCATGTAAAGCAGAAGCGTGTGAGTTCCTGTGCTAAATATATACACTGACTCTGTGTATAGTCTGAGTGTGTGTGTGTGTGTCTAATGCTTCTGACAGAGCACCGCTCTCTGTTATGTATGGGCTTGTGGTTTTGAACGAGTGTGTATGTATCCATTTTCAGGTTCAGTGTGCATGAGTGCATGTGTAACCTCACAAGGTCAGTACAGGAGACATGCAGGCAAGCGTGAGTCCTTGAACAGTATGTCAGGGATGCATAAAAATACCCTAAAAGTGCCAGAAACAAGATCATGTACTCCATCAGAAAGTAGGATGCTTCCAGTCTGCACGGTAACACTAAATGTGCTCAATGGAGTGCAGAATTTTACCTGTGGGGGAGGGCGACCGCTAATAAATCACTCAAGTCAGCAAAATCCCAAAGAGGTGCCATTATTTTTAGTTTCTGCTTGATGCTCAAAGTATCACAAAGCCATTTTGTCCAGAGAGGCATAATGCAAGAAAGGATTCAGTTATGTATTCTTTAATTTGGATGTTACACAGAGCCATATTTAAATTACGTTAGTATGCAAATTATTTCCAGCACAGATCATCTGCACACTGGTATGTGTATCTGCATTCATGTGTGCACATGCATGTCTGCATATGAATGTCTGTGCATGAATTTCACTGTTAATCCTGCAGCACGTCACCAAACCCTTTAAAATGCATTAAAGATAAACCCAGCAGCCCTGACAAGGTGAGTGTTGTTTTGACTGTATTTATGGTAATTATTTCTATAAGCACATTGATTCGTCACGGCCCAAAGATTTGGCGACTACTCTTTTTTTTTTTTTTTTAAACCTTGGCTGGTTGTGAGGTAAACAGATATAATTAACCTCCTGGTATCAGTGGTGTAGCTCCCAGGGGCTGCTCAGCACCCTAATTGGTCTCTTACATCTGCTGTTCATGGGAGAACCAAGGGGAAAGCCCCAGCTCTGAGTGTGAGGGTGTATCCCCCATTGCATGCATTCAACCTGCCTCTAACAGATGGGCAGGCAAAAAAGAGGAATATCCCATTAGAAATTCAATTCATCAAGATCACAGGTGCAGAGATGAGAGGAAATGGGATGGGCTGTGTTATTTAGATTTTCTCCTCTATTGACAGGCCAATTTTGTTGTTAGATGGCACTTGTTTTGGTCCAGAAATGCTTTAGCTTCTTTACTTTTAGCTCTAGTATAGCTACAAGTGAGTTTGATTTCAGGACTCCTTCATGATGGACATGTACGTCCCATTTTACTCTTAGACTCGAAGAGCAAAGATGCTTTCAAGGCACATTTTAGAAAAGAGAAATCCACTGCTGTCAGTCTCTTTCTCAAAGCCATAAACTGTGCAAGGTGCACTCACTACACTATACAGATGTTTATCATAAAGCATAGCTTTTACCTTCTAAGTCTGTTTGTCTATTTATGTGTCCTAATGGGAAATTGTGGGGCTGTAACAGGACCTTCCAAAAAGGCAGTTTTGAGAACTTTGGCTGGTGTTTATAGGTCTGCTGTGGCTAAAGAGTATCTGAAGTTTGCAATTTGTATGAGGTCTCTTTAGTTGATGAATAAACACATTGATTGTGGTTGGTTCCATCACAAGATTGTTTCATGTCCCTTGGGTTTGGTCGTATTTTTAAGTTTGGAATTATTAGTGAATATATTGGAGTTTGAGTTTCGGTTTTATTCCTTTATATTATGCATTTAGTTGAGTTCTTTATATTCCAGTTTTACTTTGAAAGGTAGTTGCCTCTTTAGTCTTGCCTTGAGGTTAACTTTCTCCCCTGTGGTCGCCTGGATTGTCGATACCTGTGTGTCAGTTTTCAGCTGTCTCCACTTTCCTGATCTTCCCTCTGTGTATAAACAGCCCTTTCCTTCCTCTTAGTATTTGTCATAGTCCTAGTGTGTTTCAATTTTGGCCTGGCTACCTGTAAGAGTTTGTTGGTTTCTATTGTGACCTGAATAATGTTTAGCCTTTTGTTTTCTGATTTAATAAGTCGACCTTAAATCTAGCATCTTCAGTTAATACTTTGATTTAAGTCTTGACTCCCACCACAGAGTGTGACAGAAAGAAAACTATGAGAATAATTTAAAGGATGTTTTGGTCCTCCCAAAACTATTTAAAGCAACTGCTGTAATTAACTGCTGCTTCTACTTTCATGCTCTAATTTATTCAATGTTTTGCAGCCATAAAATCTTGAGACTATTACTGTTGACAACAGATTTCTTCCACCTTTATAATGGCAAAAATGTTTTTACAGCTCGCTGAATTGCATGTTTACCTAATCAGATGTTTGCGGCATTGTCTTCACTTGATAATGAAGTAAATCAGAATACTGTACAAAAATGTGTCTTGTATAATCGGCTTACATTCTCCTCTCTCCTCTGCGACCGCAGGGAGAAGAGAAAATCTAATAATGTGGCTTGTCAGATTGGATATTCTCTCACATTAAATACAGTTGGATGTGACTCAGGTTTTTAGGGGCTGTCAAAACTCAAAAAACTGCACATAGAGCTGGTTTAGTAGAACGCGTGGAACCGAGAATAACAAACCATTTTAAAGGTAAAGGAAATGCACTGAGAGAGAGAGAGAGAGAGTTTTTAGGGTAAAATCTGAACACTTAATTACAAAAAAAGGGGGAAAACACTGATTACACACCAAAGTCTGTTTGTAATAATTCTCCTCAGTTTTGTTCTGTAATGATCTCGTTTGCTGCCAGCAGTGCCACTGTATGTTCTCTCCCCTCCAGATGGCAGATATACGACTGGCCCGTGATCAGTGTGGTGACGGTCTCTGGCACACTGTCTCTCTGTATGTGTGTGAGACCATTTCTGCACCATGGAAATCTGGTATCCCATAACAACAATGTTACTGGATGGGACAACACCAGTATAAACACACACACTGGATGGAACAAGTATCCCGCCTCCTGTTCCTTCCTGGTTGTTTGTTACTGAGGGACAAAGCCGTGTTTTATGTAGAGGAAAGCTGAGACTGAGAAACAGGCTTGTGTCGGAGCCTGGAGCTGCTGCCAAGCATGACTTTGTGCTTCTGTGGTCTACTTCGTCCCTAAAAGTCACAGCGATAAAAAGGATGTCTTTCTTCAGCTGTTTATTACTGTTTTATTTTTATTCAAATTTAGAAAGCGGCGTTATATAAAGTTCTGGCCTCATGCTTTGTAAGTTCAGAAGCTGGGGCTTCCTGCCTCATATTGTGTTTGATGTATGTTTGCTCATTTAGCATGTTAAATGTTAAAGTTCATGATAGTACAATTAGAAGAAGTATGGCATATTTGGAAGGGTTGCTAAGAGAAAGTCTCTTCAGTGTTGTCTTGGTCCCAGTGTTCCTGCAGAACTGAGGCCTTTGACACTAATGCCTCAGCTCTGTTTGTTTACTGCACCAAATAGCAAATGTTAGCATGCTAACATGCTACACAGTATGGCTGTTTTTCAGAAGATTTGTTCTAATCATCTAGTTTTGGCAGTGGTTGAAACTGTCTAGATTTCATGCGTGCACACTTCAGTTCACTCCCGTAGAACTTTCAGGCTTTAGCTACATCTTGGTATATTGATGCTCCGAGTATCCCACACTCTGAAAGCTCCATCTCTTTAAACAGTCTACCACTAGGAGTTAATCTCTAATTGGGCGAGCAGCATGGACAAGAGCACGAAGAATGGGGGATAAATACTAGAGAAAGATAATGAAAACATTTTACTGCCAAGCCCTCTTTAAGTATAATCCCTCAGTCTCACTTTTTCTTCCCACAGTCGATTTATTTCCTGCTTTGTTTCAAGAATTCATGCCACAACACTTTCAGGAGAGCAGACAAATAGAAGGTGAAAGAGGTTAGAGACTGAAGGAGAGAGAATACAAATCCAGCCTGCTGCTAAGCTCAAACCCCCAGAGTTTAAGGATCACTAGCATTGAGCAAGATCTGCTCCACAAATCCAGCATAATCCCTCTGCCACACTGTGAACGCTTCCTCTTTGACAGAGGAGGGTGTGCATGTAGGAGTGAGTGTGTTTTTATAAAGTGGAGTGTTGGGATGTTAGTTGCAGTACCAGTCAAAGGTTTGGACACTGGTACTGTATTATCTGTACTTTCTAAATCACTGGGGAATTATAGGTGTTGGGATGTTGGTTTATATTTATCATTTCAGACCCTCCTCCTGCATCATGTTTTATGTAGAACCTAAATTTGAAAATTGCACCACCTTTCCTCTCATATCTGATCTGAAACCTTGTTGTCACAGAGACATGGTGGTTGACACTGACTAAATTAGAGGGTGTTGATTATAATGTGGAGGCAGGCACTGATGGTATTCGATGCATTATCCGATCGAGCACTCAAAAAAATAAGTAGGACTTAACAGGCGTTACTCGCAAGTCAGTGTTTTGCCTCCAGCATTTCTGCTCCTGTGCAATATGTTCCATTAGATGAGTGTGTAGGTGTGAGGGTGAGAGGAGCAAGGCGGAGCTACTTCCCATCTGACCTGAGTCTGACCCCCAGGAAGGATGTAGCTGATGTCAGGAAGGAAAGGTTTAACATGCTCAAACGAGGACAGTAGGGCCTCTCTGGGGGGTGGTCATTTGGCCTCACTTCATGCTCCTATTTGACCCAGACACTCTCTTTCTGACACACATGCACACAGCTCCATCTTTCATTCTTGTCTTCATCAATCTATTTTTGATCTTTCAGTGCTGCTGTTATGACAGGAAAAGAAGCTCTTCCTCTGTTGTTTATCATCGCCCTCTTCCTCAGTGGTCTCCCCTCTTTAATCTCCTCTCAGGTTGCCTGTGAGGGCTTCCCCTTCTCTTATCCACCACTACCTATTTATTACCTCTTAAGCCCCGGTCAGGCAGGAGCCCTCAGCGGCAGCTTGTAAACTGCATCTGTCTCCCTAATCTGACCAGTTGATTAGCTAAAGCTATCAGGTCGTCTCCTGCTCGCTCCTGCAGGTGACACATGGGATTGATGAGCTTTTAAGTAACTCTCTGTTGTTGCTCTCATTTTTCTCTCCAGTCTCCAACTGTAACTAAACTCTCCGACCTCCTGACAGGCACCTGATGGAGCATTTCGGCCGTCCTTTAGGCACGCTGTAATTGTGTAAATGCTGCAGTTTCAAGCACAACAATTTGACATCAGAAAAAAAATCATAACACATATTGTTAGTCATATTTTTCCTTTTTGGGCTTGTCCACCTTCCACTTCTTTCTCGTCTTTCTACTTTAACAGAAGTTCGATGAAAACTGACATTCAGCCACACAGCAGCCCGATCATTGTTTGACATTTAGAACTAATTATCAAACTAGCATGTTTATTTGCTACAGTAAGGGACATATGCTAAACTCATGCTAACATCCCATGCAGCTTTCATCAGTCAAAGCACCACCGGCTCTGTGATCATGGCCATAGGCCCTCCTTTATTCACTCTCATTTAGCTCTGTTTTTATCATGTCTATCTCTAAACCACTGCCTCCTTTAATTCCTTTGTGCCACTCAATTATGATTAATTCCAGACCTCAATTAGTGAATCATGCTGAAGACTGGTTATTTATTTAGTGTGACTCATTTTGGATCAGCTGCACTGGCACGGTGACAGTGCACCACCTGGTCTTGTACATCTATATTGTTAAATAAAATTTTAAAAAAAGTTGGCAAGGTGCAGCTTCCAGCACGTAAAAAGATGCTCCAAACTGCTGCCGTATCAGCTCTGCCCTTCTGTAGGGAAAACAGGAATAGCTGTCAAAATGTTGTGACAGCCCGTTTCCTGCAGTCTTTCGGTCCTTTGATCTGTTGGTTTTCTGCACACGCTGGTTGTGGCTTTTCAGTACCTCCCATTGTGGTGCAGCTTAACCTGGCAGCTGAACTTTCCATCAAGTCAGTTTAGCTTTATTGTTTGGATTCTCTGCACAGCTGAGTGAAAAGAAAACAGACATCAATCACTCTGTTTGTCAGTGGGTTATTGGCAAAGTGCTCAAACACATGGTGAGACAGCTGCTAGCATGACATGTCCTCCAAGGGAATGTCCTTAGCCTTGTATTTTTTTTTCTTCCCTGTGTGTGTATTCATATCCTTACACATATTTTGCATATTGAAGGAGTGACTCAGCTAAAAAGGCAGTCAGCTCAGATCAGCACAGGGCTGCTGCAGAATTTATGAGGCTGCTATGCGTTGCTCGAGATGTGAGTCTGCTCCCCTTTATGCTTGTCATAAGCATTTTCCACTTCTATTTTTACTCCTTTAGTGTATTGATTCTTTGGAAAGCAGCAGTCCAGAAGAGGGGTAAATGAGTCAAAGCATGTGTGCCCTCCTCCAGTGTCCAATATTGACAGTGAGGTCAGCAAATAAGGCGGAGATGCAAGCGGGAGCGTTGGGTTGTTTTACAGCTTGAAAAATGAAGTGAAGAGTGCCCTTTGCTTAGTCCCTGTGGCTGTAGTGATGGACAAGCACTTAACCTGCTGGCTGCTGCTCCTGCCAAAATCACATCACCTTGCAGAGGAAGGTAATGGGGAGCAGCATGTCCAAATACATTAAGGTGAGCAGATAGATGGGCTCAGAGATCTGCCTTGGATTTGTGACCCAGCCACATATTGACCAGATAACAAAATAGAGACCGAAAGAGAAAGAAACTGAAGTAGACTGAGAGAAATGAAGTGATTTAAGCAGATGGCTGACTGGTATGAATACCACACTGATGAAGAACGAGGGGCCTGGCTCCATGTGCTGATGGATTTGTTGTTAAATGAAGATTGACATCTTACTGATACTGAGTCTGTGGGCAGAAGGCGTGTGACCTGAGCTCCAGATAGGGCTGTCACATCAAGAGCAAATTTAGCCGGATCCCCCCAGTGTATGTGTGTGTGTGTGTGTGTGTGTGTGAGAGAGAGAGAGAGAGAGAGATTGTGCTGTCATCACATAAGCATCACACTATCACTGCATATCCCTCTATATGAAAACAAACTTGTCTGACCTTTCCCAATTCTGGTTGTAGCTGCAAACTTGTTACTGGGCGTCAGCTTGGCTCAGATGTTCGAACCAAGGCGCAGGGTGACATATGTTAGGATGTTAGCACAGAGCTGGTGGAACCAGGGCCGTGACAGCCAGTCATTGTACTTGGACGACTGATGGTATCACACTGTCATTGTGTCAGTGTCGGGAGCAGACCCACAGCAGATGCTCAACAGATAATAGAAGCGTTATCTCTGGATATTCGCTCAGTGACACACGGTTGTATGTAAATATGAGCAAGGACTGCTTCAAAGAAAGAATCTCAGGTGAGCTAAATGTTATTAAGATCTGTGGAAAAGGCTTTGTCAGTGTGTGTGGAAACAAACGAGCGAGATTGGCACAGTGCTCTGTGAAACAAGAAAGCATTTTCTTTGAGCAGAAACCCGTCTGTGTGAGTGTATAATGAGCCAGACATATTTCTCACTGAACCTGTAAAGCTGCTGCTGTCAGTGTGATGTAATTGACTGCGCACCTGCAGTTTTCATTTCTCCACATCAGGGCTTTCATTATGGGATTCTCACTTGCTGGGCAGGTGAGAATATTAGACAGTGCATACAAATAATACCTTTATAAAGTGTATTACAGGCTTTAATGTCATAAAAAAAATGCCTGTCACGCCATCTGAGTACAACTCTGTTAATCACCAGTGTTTTTAAGCACCCTACTCTGGGTGCATACTCAAATATCTCAGCAATTCATATGAAAGTTGAACCTTGAAGATGAATCCTAATGACAGTGGTGATTTCCATTCTTCAGTAGGTTAAACATCCAAACATACTACATATTCCACGATCAGCTGTAAGTAGTATTATTGAAAAGGAACCACAGCAACTCAGCCATGAAGTGGGAGACCATGTAAAGTTACAGAGTGCTGAGGTGCACACTGTGTAAAAAGTCAGAGACACTCTGCTGACTCAGTCACTGCAAACCTCCTCCTGCATTAACATCAGCACCAAAACTGTGTGAGCTTCATGGCATGGTTTTCCATGGCCGAGCAGCTCCTGCAGATGTAACGTGTAGGTGGCCCAGTATTTTTGTTCATGTAGTATATCATCAGTGGTGACTTCAGTCAGCATCAGCATGCAGTCACTGTCACTCTATGCTGACATACCGTCCAGTGTTTATAAGACCACCACCCAGCGTAAGGTTTATGCCACAGCTGCTCTGAATGAACAGTATTGCTAATTACCAAAATAAATGTTTGTTTCTGTCACAATTAGTCCTCCATTATGTCCAAGCGCTTTAACCAAATTATTTTTAATGCTTAATTATAATTATTATTATCCATGAATTTTCAAATTTACAGTTTTACAAAAAAGATGAAAAAAAATAGTAAAGCAACTTTTTTTTATTATTAAGATGCCAAATTGCAGTTGCTTACTTGCATCCCTGAACAGAAAAATTAGTTTTAGTGTTTGAATGTTGTGCTTGATTAATTTCTGACCTCAGAGCAGTCCAAGTGAAGTGAATTCAGTCATTTTTAGCTTTAAATATGTTTTTAACCAGATTTCTAAATTTTGTGTTTTCTTGTTTTTATGACAGGCGGTCTAATTTGTTAAGTACTCTCCTGTGTTGGTGATTCCAGTCTCAAAACACAGTTAGCATTGTAATTGCAATGTTTTAATGAAATCTCAAGTCAGCAATAATGCTTTGTGTGTAGCTGTGTGCATATATGACTGTAATTACTTGATTCTGCTGTCCTGTATGTATGCAGATTTCCATTCTATGCTACAAGCTTCATGTGTCCCATCTGCCTAATGCTCCAGTTCATCATCTTATCTAATCAAGGGTCTCCTTCACTGAAACAATTCATAACCAGCCAACAGTGAATTTTGCTCACTAATGGAATTTCCCACTTGTAAACAAACACAGTCCGCAGCCTTTGCGACATGTATTGACAATAAGATTATCATGACTTCACTTGCTCTTGGGTGATTACACACTTATAGATAAGTATAAGAAAATGAGTTTAGCAGTCCTACAATCACACACTCTTTTGTGTAATTTCAGTACTTGAATATTTGCCATTCATTTCTGCAGGAAATTAAAATTTGAGTAAAGAATTCATTTAAAAATAGCAGATTATTTTTTATTGGTTGAAATAGTGTTTTGCTCTCTACAAACAAGAGACATGTGAGTATTATCATGGGTTTTTGGAACTAAGAATAATTGTACTGAATTTCTATCTACGAGCGAATATTTGGGAGAGGCTCAGGTCCAGGAAGTCATGAATCCTCGGAGCAGTTTTTGTTTTGTCTCAGCGGCTCATCACACCCATTTCCTTTCACCAGATTGTCTGAAATCAAACACAGTTCAGTTTTGTCTGACACGCTGTTGCGCTAGATTGTTTGAGAATGTTATTTACAGAGGTCAGAAGCCTCTTTCACCGTTTCCATAATGTCACCAAGCAGTCGGGGTCTAACAGACTCTCAGTAGAAACACGGCTGCAGATCCGCCTAATCACCAGATGCCTGCTCTCTAATGCATAATGCATCAGACTGTTATTACAAGTCTGCAGGGAAAACACAGCAGTGATTTACATTAATATTTCATCAAACCCCTGTGACATCAAAGTGTTAATGGAGGAGACCCTGCATTAAGACAAGTGTGTGTGTGTGTGTGTGTGTGTGTGTGTGTGTGTGTGTGTGTGTGTGTGTGTGTGTGTGTGTGTGTGTG
>JAVDPK010006374.1:0-18791 GCA_034780415.1 Cichlasoma orientale
ACATATCCCAGCTCGCCCCTATGGGCGGTCCTTTTTTCTTTCTTTTTTTTTGCTCATTGTATGCAAACTGATTTACCTCAGTCAGATTTACCTCAGTTGGGTTGAGGTATCTCAAAACTTTGACCTACTAGCTCAAACTTCTAAGAAAATGACTGGAAATTGAGAAAATAACGCGAAAGCCAAAAATCTGCGATAATAACTTGAAATTTTGACTAGTTTCCATACTCATCAGCCAGACACTGTCGACGCCCAGTAAGTGTAATGAAAATTTGGTATGCAAGATTCTGTTCAACTGAATAGCAAAAAAAAATGTAAACTTTTTTAGGGCTGCATATTTTAGACCATTTTATAGCACATTGTTTTTGTATCATACAACCTTTTATAACAACTAACAACAACTTTATAGTTGTTTATTGAATTGACATTATTACATAAACTGAAGGCCACCCTGTAATGTCAAATTCTCTGATGTTTCTGAGAAACTTTGTCAGCTTAGGGTGGATTTTGTACAAGGACACTCGTATAGACTTATTTGATAATCAGTCCTCTCTTGGTTTCTTTTGTCATAACAAGATTTCCTGAATTATCTAGAGAACATGTAAAAAAAAAACCCATCTCAGACCTTCATTTGATTTAAACATGTCCCTGAGACTTTTATCTGAGCAGACTTTAGCTGTTAGATATGATTTAATGCTGCCTATTCTGCAGGTTGGTTAGATCACATTCAAGTGAAAGTGAATCAAAGTGCCTATTGTTTCACATTCTTGCCAATGCCAGCTAATAATCTTGATCTTAGCTAATAATTGAGAAATGGGCTTCTTCCTTGCTAGGGTCCTCCTGGGGGCTGCCTGCACACGTGTTTTTAAACAATTTTGGTTAAAGCACTTTTGTCTGATTCACCTCGTGGAGGTGGAGGTCAATGCAAATCACCACAAAATGATTCTGAGTGACAGTGGCAGATGTTGTCTGATGCCATTCAGCAATGTTTTAGAAAAGACCGTGGCTGTCCTGTGTCCCCTGTCCCTCTGCCTATGTGTGTCTATGAGTGTCAGTGTGTGCCCAAGTGAGTGTGGTTTTGTTTCTCTCTCTGCCCTTGAGCCTTTATCAAGTCCTTCTAATTATTTTATTATGCAAATGAGTCACCATTATTTCATTAGTGAGGCAGCCAATCACAGAAGCTGATTAGAAAGTGATTAGCATGCAGTTGGTTTCTTTCTCTCTCGGTGTCCTTGTGAATGGAGGAGAGGGTGGCAATAATGACCCATCTGGACACAAACTCATGCATATACATGCACTTTGAAAATCGTAAAAAACAATAGTTATACAGTTTTATAGAGCAGGCGCATACAGAGTATAGTGGTAGGATAAAAGTTCACACAATATTTCTATTCAAATACTATAATAAATATATTTATTGTAAGCAGTAATGAAGGGAGCCAAGGAATTCTGCATGTTACAGCTGCTAGGTCAACTTGATCTTATCAGGTTAACACGTAAAACACATCGCGGCTTATTGCAGAGCCTCCTGTGTTCAAATTATATATATATTTTTGACAACACTACAATGTGTGAAAATACCAAATGATTTTGAAAAATACACAATCAATGTGATAACTTTTGTCAGGCTCTTTCTGAAGATCATTCTTGCAGTCCTGGTAAAGGCTGGGGGAAAAGAATCCATGGCTTGTGAACATTTTTTAAGCTTTCGGAGAAGCTGAAAAAGAAAATTGAGAATGACGGTTGAATCAATCACACTGCTCTGAAGGTGGCATGTCTCAAGCTTGGGACTTTGCTTTTTAGTAGCAGATACAAGAATTATTTAATTAAGGCAACCACTTTTTTTTCTTATTGCAGCATGCTTAACCTTAAATCCTAATACTGTTTGGTTTTAATTGATCAAAGTGTTGATGATGTCCTGCTTGAGTGCTTTGCATACATTTTTGAGTGGATGAGATAGACAAATGCGCAAAAAGAGTATCAGCAAGCCAAGTGATAACTTTTTTAGAGATAAAGACTGGAAAAAAATAGTTGCCTGTGAGAGATCTTTAAAATAGTTAATATAATTCAATATAGCTGAAAATCCAATATGGCAGAATATGAGGTCTTGAACTTGGCATATGCTGCGTTTCAGAATTTTTAATTGGAATGCCCCCTCAAGTCAGACTTCCCACTTGGAAAGCCAGAATAGCCCACCAACTCCAACTTCACAATCCAGAATGGCAAGAGTAAACAGTAGGAACACTGTAAAACGTGCACTCTGTGCTGCCACTGTTGTGCGCTTGTGACGCAATTAAAAAAAGCCAGATTGCAACATTGCGTTGTATTGCTGGTGATTTATGAGTAACTCTACTTTGCTAGGTAGAAAAACAAAGCCAGTTTTTCCTGAACTATGCTGAATTAGTGTGTCAAATTTTACAGTTTTTTTTGTTTTTTACCATAAAGTTCTAGGTGCTACCATAGACTCAAATGTAAGAAGAAGAAAGAATATGATTTATAAGTAAAGGGAGAAACAATATAGGGACCAAGCAGCAATGATGAAAATGTGAAAGTGGGTCATTATTTGTGACAGAGCCGGAGATGCTTATATTCCTGCTTCCCTCAGCTGCAGCCTTTCAGCTTGTTTTGGTTTACTAGCCAGCAGCTCAACTCTCAGTGCACTTATTGCTTTGTTTTTGGTCACAAGATTCAGCTGTTTTCTCCAAAAAATGCTGTAAAAACCCAATGTTCATCAACTGCTCAGCAACAAATGGCAGACAAGCAGAAGTATCTGCAAGTTGAAAAAACTTTTAGCGGCTATGGAGCCAGATATTTCCCAGAGGGTGATGCTAGCCGAAATCAGAACTAAAAGGACGGTGAATATCAAATATACATTCATCAGGCAGTCCGAAGTTGACTCAAAATAAATGATCATGTTGCTAAGTATGTACTGAAGGGTAAATGGGCATCTGTTCACTAACAAGTTACCACATCAATTTAAACGGTGATGTTATGCTGCCCTTAATACCCAAGAAATCAATTACTGCATGATTAATTTCAGTATTTACAACTAGCAGAGCACATCAAAACACAAAATAGAAGTCAGTAATTCGTGACATTTGACATTGAGTTAAAATATTAAAAAAACATTTGCTTAAATCCATACAACATTTGAGCAAAACATGGCTCATCACTTTCCCTCTGCTGAGTTTTTTTAGCTGAGGCAAAAGAGTAGTTCAAAGTCTGCTCATCTCATTATTGGCAACAAGGATTTGCTGTCAGATGCATGTGTCTGCTGATGTGTGTGTTGGTTTAAGTTGGCAGGACATTTAGGAAAGGGAGAAGTGTTAACTGAGAACGTGGGCGGGTTAGCGTGAGGTTTGTGTATGTGGAGACACTTTCTCACATATTTAGTTTTTGCAGGCCCCCTTTTCAGCACATACACACAAAAACAGACATTTTGTTTAGTATGTTACCATCTCAGTGCGCGAGTGAGTGAATGTCTATCAGAGGTGTGCAAACAAGAAGAGAGAAATGCTCTCCGATTGAAAAATGTTCTTTTAACCCAGTCTGTAAAGCTGAATTTAAAACAAGGACGTTTTTCTTCACTACTAAGCCAAGGCAAAATACCTCTTGTACCATGGCACTGTATCAGAGCTGAGTGGAATGCTGTGTGTGCATGTGTACACAATTAAAAGCACAGCTTGGTTACGGCCAATGTTTCTGTACTCTTTATAGTGTTTTCAAAGGTAGAAAGTCCATACAAAACCTAAATAAAGCTATTGTGGATTTTCTGTAGTGCCGATGAACAAAGTAGAGCCAAACAAATGCTGAAGTAGGTAAACCAAGGCTGAGTGAATTGGCAGTGTCACAACCCAGCACTGTATGACATATAGAAAACACACAAAACAAACCATTACGCAGATTTTATTTAGTCATTGTAGTTTCCAGTCAAAAGAATAACTGAGATACAGAGTATGGAATAATAAATACACAAAGAAGCTAAATAGGGAAAAAAAGCTGTGTTTTTCCATTTTTGAACAAGTTTGGTTCCACACTTTTGATAAAGCAGGATATTATTTTCCAGACCACACTGTATAGATGCAGTCAGTGACAGCAGACATGCTCACATTTACCTGTGCTGATGAACATTTTCTATCGCTCCAGCCTGTTTGTGTGATGTGTTATATGTGGTGTATGGCACAGGGTGTTTAATGCTGTATTTGTTCACTGCTGTTATGTTTGCAGGTTTGTAGTGACTACGTCCACTTCTTGTGCTGTGCTTTGTACATGTCCCGGCATTTTTTTTTTTAACATTATGACCAGAGGTGACTTGCTTTGACAAAGACTTAATTGAACTGAATGGGAGTAAACTGAATTGCACGAAAAGAGGTTGGTTTAAAGAATGATGCCAAGAGGAATGTGATCCAGTGCCTCGCAGAGGCTGTGAGTCACAGCCAGCCGTGCAGCCAGCAGCCGAAGACAGTCGCTTAGTTTGATGTTAACTTGTTTCTCCTCCGGCGGCGGCTGTCACCTCTTGGTATGCCTCTGTAGCGGGAGCTCAGATCAGTGGGGTATCTGAGTGCCTGTCGTTCTGCTCTCCATCACAGCCGCCACAGTTTGCTCTAGGACACAGGTAGCAAAGCTGTATCGCTAACTGAAGGCTAGGAGATTTATGTAGCTGGCAGTGCTGGTTGCTGATAGTACTTCACGGTGCCTTGCTCACTCATTCCTTCTTTCTTGGTGTTTTTTCTTTTTTTAGTGTTTTGAATATAAATATACTATTTGTGCTTCTCATCATTGAGGTTTTCTATCCTCAACTTTAAAATAATAAATAAACAAGATAAAATAAGGATAAAATATTGCTAAAACAAAGCATACAAAGTTACCATCAAGGCAAACAGTGGCTGCCTTGATTACTTTATATAAAAATGACTTGTTCTCTTATATACCTAATTCTGCACGTCATTTCATAAGTTTGATGTTTTAATTATCATCATTGTTATATGATGCTGATAAATAAACAACATTTAAGATATTTTTAAATAGTACAGTATTTGTTTCCAAGTGCCTACTAACATTTTAATTATAAACAGCTATAAGTTAATTATAATATATATATTGCTCACTGTCATAAATATATTGTGATTGAATATTTTATAGTAGACTTTATCCGCCCCAACCATGTCTACTTTAATTAAAATAAAAAAGGGCACAAAGGACACATCTCTGTGACCACTAACTACCAGAGACTTGAATCAGATGGCATTGTGGCTTTTCTTAGCCACGTCTCTTCTGGCCATTTTATTAACACAAGCTGTGCATGACTGCTAGGCCAATGAATCAGATAGCTAGTAGTAGCCCGCATGCTGTTCCTATCAGCAATATAGCCAGGACAAGCCACATATCATTGTTAGTTGATCAGTTCAGCTAGCTGTCAGGGACAAGTGATGTCTATCTGCGTTAGAGCAACTTCCTGTTTAGGCGGAGCCAGAGGCGGCCAGCTCACACGTGGTTGTCCCAAGGCTGTGGTGATGGGCTCAGATGATCAGCTGAAGGCTCTGCTGGTTGAGTCAGAGGTGATCCCAAGTGGCCCTGAGTGATGACTGTTGGAGCTCAGACTTCTGATGTTTTTTTTAATGAGCTGAGACAAACACACACATAAAACAGCACAAAAGAAAGATTTGGAAGGTTTCTTTGATAAGACCGAAAGTCAGTTTAACTAAATTGGTTTGCCTACTCTGACAAATCAACAAACTGTGTCTTTGGCTTTGTAAGCTTAACTAAATCGTATTGTTTTTCTTTTCAGGAAGCTGTACTTTTGATGAGGGCTTCTCTCAGTGTGACTACCAACAGGATCCTTATGATGACTTTGACTGGACGCACATCAACACCCAGGAACTACCATATGTCTCACCAGACCTGCCACAAGGTGAAGCTCAAGTTCCTTTCCCCTCATTTCTGTCATCTTCTCCTCCTTCAGCACCTGAGAGTGAAGAAAGTAGCTCAGTGAATTTATACAAGTGCAGTTTGAAATGCTTGTGCCCTTTTTCAAGCATCAGTATTTTATTTTTCCTACTTCATAGTTCTATTCCACTATATTTTAGAAGAAAATTATTTTTATTAGTGTAGTATATTAAGTAATGATTAGTAGCAATTATTACTGCTCTGCTACATTTTGGACAGTCAACTAGACCATTTATATGCTGAACTATAAACAGTGATTCACAACTTCTTTGCTCTTCCTTAAAAAATGTTTCAGTTAGTTGTTAGCTATATTTTTGTATAATTTTCCCAGATAGTTTCATTTAAACAACTATTCAAACCTCCATGAGGCAAAATGATCCAATATTTCAAAAAAGTAAAATTATAGAAGAGGCCAAAAATCAGTTTGCAGGGCAGCTTTTCCCCTCTCAATTAATCATTTCATGTGCCTGCAGATGTAGTTTGCTCCTCTTTGGAGGGGGTCAGCCCGTAGGCTGGGAATCACTGTACTAAATGACCTAAGTGTATGCAGTGTAAAACTAGCTCTACCCTAACCAGCTGCCGCAGCAAAATGCTTCTTGTACATTGATGCATCAGTATTCCGCAGATCACATACTTTCATTTGGATACTTTAAGTTCATTTTGCTGATAATACTACTTTTGTGCTTTGGCTAAAGTAGGAGCTGATTGCCGGACTTTTACTTTAATGGAATATGTATATATCACTGTAGAAGATCTTAGCACTTTTTCCTCTCCTCTCCTCTCCTCTCCTCTCCTCTTTAATCAGTTGTTTTTTTTTTCATGATGATGATGAAGGGGAAATTAAATCTTTCTGCCTCAGGGCTGAGGGTCTAATTAACAGAATATGAGGTCATTAATCAACGGCAGGGAACAGGGAAGGTTGCCTGCTTTACAATGTTAAAACCAAAATGTTATAACAGTAACCAGCTATTCAATGTTGAAATGGTAACTAGCTTTACAAAATGAAATCTGCACAGTAAGAATGCCAAGTGAGAAGTATGAAGTTAACCACATTAAGGAAACTGTGTTAGAATGTAGCAACCACAAACATGTTTGAATTAGTTTTTCAACATTGTTCCTTTCCTTTCCTTTCCTTTCCTTTCCTGTTTTGTCTCATGTTACCTTCATTCCTTTCAACCTTTTCCCTTACCACTTGTCTCCTCTGACCTCTCCTCTTCCTCTGTTGTAGAAGATTATGATTTTGTTACCATGACAATGCGATGCTGTTATTTATCTCTCAGGCTTATCTTCATGACAACCCAGGCTCGCTGACATTTAGAGAAAGGTTCATTTAAAACGCCGGCTCTTTACAATTTTCACACACAAACACACACACATTTGTTGCTGTGTGGTGCATGTGGTCTTGCATATAATTAAGCACTGACACAAGAGTGTGGTACAAAGTGGTACAAAGCCAAAGTCTAGCATTTAGTGTTATTAATACCAAGTGGTGTCACTGTGCTGAGAGGGCAGCGTTGGCAGCCTGAAGAGGTTAAATACCTTGCCCAAGTGTGCAGAGGTAATGCCTGCAATTAACATAGCATTAATGCCTGTTGCAACTAGTGGAATGAGCAGGGGCATGGAGATGGCAGAGCAGGTTAATGGTTTGGAGATGTTGGTTGCTAAAGGGGAGGTTCAGAGCCTTGCCTAAAGGTATGGGAGCATGAACTGACATTTGATGTGTTAATAATGCCAGCAGGGTGTGGAACTGTGGTGCAGTGGATGGAAAACGAGGTTGCTAAAGGGGATTACAGATGCAGCACTTGGCTAGGTTTCTATTTGGAAGGAGTTAAGGAAAACGGGTGAGGGGTTGAGTTGGTTGCTTAAGTGCTGTGCCCTGGGAAACTTTAGTAATGTGTATTATTAGAATAGTTTTCTCAAGCAATCCTAGCCACCAGTAATTTAGTACTCTGCTCTGGGTAACTACAGTCTCCCTGAGGGCACGGCATTATTTAAGAGGAGTGGCACGAAACTCTTTCGGGTTCTGACCCCTGAAAACAAAGGAATACCTTCCCCCATTGTTTGAGGATGGTTGTTAAGAGTATTGGCATCCAAAAGGCCTCTGGGAGTGACTTTATTTTGCTGATCAGTACTTCAGGGGGTTTATTTTATTAAAGGTAAGGGCAGAATTAAAGGAGTCATCTACTAGGGGAGAGAATCCTTTTAGAGTTATAGCATAGACAACAATTATACTTTTGTTCCTTATAACCCACATTGATTTGTGCCAGTTGCTAATCACCATTTGTGCTTATGGCAGTATTGAGTGTTCAGGGGCAGTTTGGCAGAGTTTGTAATAAGAGATAAAACTCTTCTATGTAATGTCTCCAGGGGTCGATGTTGGCACCAGTCACCATGGCAGGGTCTAGAAGCTACTCTGGCAATGTGCATTGTGCCAGTTGAACATTCATGGGCTGGGGCCCTGCGGCTCAGTGGACTAAAGCAGATACTCTTGACTCATAATGTTGTCAGCCAGTACCACTCAAAACCTATTTGGCATGCCATTCTCTCCATGTCTCTCATGTTTATCAGTGCACACTATCTAATAAGGGGAGTGAAAAAAAAAGGCTTTTAAAATGCACCAAAGCTGGTCTCATGTGCACTAAATGTTTTAATAATGATCAAATAATGAAGAAGGCAGCAACTCAATTATAACGGCCTTAAAATTACCAATAAATCAAACCTCTCTCACACAGTTCCTGCAAGACTTGAGTGTTAAGCTGCACAAAAGCAGTATTTTGAACCTGGATTTTCTTTGATGCACGCACGCACGCGCACGCACATATAAAACATTAAAGGAACAAATTGTGATAAAAGTGCTAGTGAAATGTAAGGATTATGAAGCATAATAATGCACTAAAAATGGGAGGTGCTACAGTTAAGAAGGGTGGGACTGATGAGTTAATGGAAATGTAATTTTCAGTAGTCATCACCACTGTTGTGCAGATGTATAGATGTGAACACTGAAGATGGCCTCTGGAGAGGCAAGCAGTGTCTTGGAGTGGGGAAAAAAAAAAAGAAAGAAATTGGCATGTTTGTCTTGAGGCTACATAGTCTGTAGTCTGTAAAGTAGGCTTCCTTCTAATGAATGAAGAGTATGCGTTGCTGTGGAATAGTGTTTCACATCTCACACATCTTGATTGGTACCTTAAAATGCTAGAAATGAAAATACCACATTGGCTGTTATTCCAGTAGCCGGCTGTTATTGTTTTGCTAGAGAATACTGTTCCCAGTTTGCCTTGCTGCTATTGTCGTTACGTGACATATCTGGGGCTCAAGGCTGTCACAGGGGTATTTTTAGTCTCATCTTTCATTATCTTCTGCCATTTTTCTATTAGCGGCCATTTTAGACGTTGGCAGTTCAAAGGAATCAGCCATTTTAGAAACTGGCAAACCTCAGGTGTCAGATGTTCTTGGCATTACAAGGTGCTTGCTTAGCATAGGTGTAGTATCACTTTCATGTTCAGTCAGCCTTTTATTATTAGCTATGTTTTCCAGTGCAGTTTTTGTCCCAGATTAGGTCTTGTCATTGCTCTGGCCCCAAGGGCTGAAATTCATGTGATTTCTAGAATATAAGTTGGAAATTATGTCAGTAAACAGAAAATGCTGTAACAGGTTAAAAATGCTGCTGTTGTCACATATTAGTCAGCTTTTTTCCACCTATACTAAATCCTTTGCCTGTTATATTTTTGTAGCAGACAGCGTTTTGATTAGCGGAAGTGCTAAAGGTTATATTTTGCAACGTTGTTTTTTGTTGTGACATATCTGGGTCTCTGACTGATAGGAGTATTTTTAGCTGGCACATCATCTCGGCAGCCATCTTAAAGGCTCTTTTTTTTTTCATGTCACCATCTTAGCATCAGTGGCAAAAATGAGGGCGAAAAAAAAAAGGAGCGATGCCCATTATGTGTTCATTTTAGGGCAGATTTAGATTACAGTGTTAGAGAGAGAGAAAATTGGTGCTGGCCTTGTTTTGCTTCCAGTCTGATTGGCTACAGTCCAGTTTGGCTGTAGTCATTTTGGGTTTTGTTGGTGACATTCAGAACCAAGAAGTGAGATTATTCTAATACCTGCATGGCAGAAAAAAGAGGAGGGATAAAGAGAAAAGAACAGCCAAAACAATAACTAGGGTACTGAGGAGCTGATGAGTGTGTGTGGTATGTGTCCATGCCTGCACATGTTTGTGTGCATCCATTGAAAGTCTGTTATGTTCTGCTCCATTCTGCAGGGAGATGTGTTTTTTCACAGCAGATTAGCTAAACAATAAGTGATAAGCACTATTGTCTGCAACCCATTGTATAGTACATATTATGTATGGTATAATATGCAAATAGAATTAACCAGCGGTATTATATAGAATGTAGGGTTTTATTCAATTGAACTTTATTTAATTGTATTTAATTATGTCCTGTTTATTCTATTCTGTTCTGTTTAGGACTACAACTACCAATGCATTAGTTTTCACTGCAAAAGAATCTATCAAGAATCATTTAAGTGGCTCAACTAATCCTAGGTTTAAAAATCCTATGAAATCTCAGAAATACTAAAGCAGTACTGATTGCAGTATCATACAGGCCACATTGGTATCTCATGTTGCACAACCAGGAATTCCAAACCAAAAGATATTTAGTTTATGATAATATACTTTTTTTTTTAAATATGTGATTAATCAAATAGACATGCCAACTAATCAATATACCCTTCAAAGAATTAGAGTTAATCGCTATCATGGGCTAGTTTCTCTGAATTTGTGATGAGCTAATGTGAGATTGTGAGATTAAACATCAAGCAGGGCAGGATCACATTTTATCATATTTCATTGCATCAACATCTGTTTGAGGTCTGAGCTGATTACTAGAACATCTGGAAGGACAGCCTGACTGTCCTGTCAGTACACCCAGATTATTCCCTACAGTCAGTTACCGTGGTATAGTACTCAGTAGGCTAACAAAGTACCTGAAGTACATTTATTCTTGGCTTGCTCATGTTGTAGAGAATGAAACATTTCTCCAGTGTCCCATCGTGTTAGCATAACAAAAGTAAAAAATTCAGTGTTGTAGGGGCCGGCATATTGTAAGCAAAAGAAGTAAAAACAGAAAAGCATCACCGAGGGAACCGCTATGAAACATGCTACTAATCATGTAACCAGAGTGCGAAATGCTTTGTGACAATTTGGTGGTTCCAGTGCCTCAAATGGGGATGGTGAGTTCAGCAGATACAGGATTGCTGTCTTTTGCTTTTTTCTTTTCTTTTCTTTTTTTTTTTAGTACTGCCATAAAATGCCTGTTTAAGCACTTATATTAAAAACTGGTGCATCCTGTACCCATACTTCATCCAAGTGTTCTTCTGGTTTCTTCTCAGGAAGCAGCAAACCTTTAGCTTCTTCTCTTTGCATCAATCCAGTTATTGCATGCTGTTTCTTCTTTCATTTGTGTTTGCTTCCAACCCTTTGCCAAGTCACTTCCACACACACCTTCTGCTGCACTTACTGGAGCAATTTCCCCATTGTAGGTGTTCTTTACCTGTTCTGTCCTGTTAGTGAAACCAAAATTTGCAAAGGTAATACATAGCCAAAATCACCCCAAATGTTTTAGTGTGATTTGGGCTATAAGGGTATGCTATCATTCAGTACCTGGGTTACCTTACAAATTCAGCAGCCATTCTCTTAAATCTATAACTAGTGCTGAGTGACAGCACTACAGAGGACCTCCTGTAAGCTTAAACTTTTTGGTGGTAAGCCTATGGTAAATTGCATTAAAATGTCATATATGCATTAAGAATTTCTGTTCCATTATTTTTAATACACTAGTATTTAAAATGACATTCGACTGTTATGCGATAGTTTAAAAACACAGAAGCTGTTGGGTGCTCATGTAGGTGCATGTAATTCAAGCTGTGGCCATACAGCCCACTCTTTGGCAAGTACAGCTGTAGTACTTACATAGATGGCACCATTGCTAGTCTAATCAGGCACTGCATTTCAGAAGTTATGTGTTGGCACAAGCAGCTGCAGACAAAATGAGCTGATTCATTACACTTGATCCGGTCAGATTTAAAAATGCTGTATTGTTTGCTTTTCAACTGTGGTTACAGTCCTTTGTTTCTAACCTTGCATCCAGGTTCCTACATGTATGTTGACGTCTCCCAGTATGATGTTGGAGAAAAGGCCAGGTTTCAGCTGCCAGTCATGAAGGAGAACGACACTCACTGTATCGACTTCAACTATCTCCTCACCAGCCCTGACGGCTCCAGCCCTGGCACGCTCAACATCCTGGTGAAGGTACGAACACCAACACAGAGTAGATAAGATATGGAGTGGTTAATATATATACTTTATATAAAGTATTTATATATAAAAGTATATATATACGTTGCATGATTCACAGTTTAAAATAATCCTTATTTATCTTATACTGGGCTTTGGTGCAGCCTCTTGTTTCATCTGTTATCTGAAACAAGGTGTGTTAGTTCTCTTCTGCCTCCCATTGAGACAACTGTCTTCTGATTGGCTCATAAACAGAAAATACAGCAGCTGTGTTGGGTTTCTATGCCGACAGCCATGTGCCTGAGATAACCACATTAACGTTGCAAATTCTCTTTGACATCATATAGATCCAGGAGTAGAAAATAAAATGCTGGCAAAACTGCTGGTTTAAAACAGTCTAGAGCTGGAGCTGTCAGCTCACAGGGATTACTTGCACATATACTGACCTCATTATTTGAAACTTTGGCCATGTTTATATCTACAACCTTAATAGTTAATGTATAACAGAAAACAAGGAAAAGCATAATAGGCCTGATTAAATGGACTGAGGATTATATTTATTTGGTTTCCCTCTGACTAGCAAATAAACCAGCTGAATCAAGACCAAATGTATACCTCCACCAGCCACTATACAGCAACGGGATTTCTCTGAGGCTACATATTATAGAGCACAAGCTGGTTTGCATTATTCTAAATTAATTAAAGCGGTTTGTTTGTCGCAAAAGCAGATGGTGACCAAAGCTTCTCAATTTAAAAGGAAACAAGACAATACTGGATTTATGGGAACTTTTGGTTTTGGCTTTATGAAACATCCCCACAATTATTGCAGCTAAGATGCAGTAAAGGCTGCTGCTTTGACCAAGAGTTTGTACAAGGATGCCTAATTAAGTATTAGTTCATTTCACAATTAAACATGAATTTTAAAGCATCAAACATGCGTATTTAGTAACAAGGGGAAATTTTTTATCTTTAAGTTAAAAATAACATTGTGTTATTTTGTTGCATGTATATAATATAGAGAAATTCCTAAAAGTGGACACAGTGAAGGCTGTATTTCATACTGCATTCTATTCCACTTGAGTTATTTCCGCATCACCTCTACCTTTTTCTATAAACTTTTTTGTGAATGTTCTTAGAAAAGATATTAACACAAGATTGCAGTTTCACTAGCCAGGTGAGTTGTAATAAACCCAGAAAAAGACGCCTGATTGGAATAGAAAAGAAGCCTCGGTGGGTAAATCGTGAATAGGAGTGGGCTGCATGCTTATAGGTTCATTCTTGTGCAAACTATTTTGTGACAGATTGTGTTTGTGCTTTATTTCTAGGTGAACAAGGGTCCCTTGGCCAACCCTATATGGAATGTGACATCCTACACTGGTAAAGACTTGCTCAGAGCATTGCTCAATCTGATTTAATCCAAAATTGGGATTTCATTTGCTTATTTGGACTCTAATGTTGTCATCCAGGTAAAGACTGGCTGAGAGCTGAACTCGCTGTTTCCACCTTCTGGCCTAATGAATATCAGGTAAAGCCATGAAGTTACAATCAGCAACTACACATGTAGAACATTCCCCATCTTGTATATTTCTTTATTTTCCATTACATGATGTGAAAACACAGATGTCGCACAGACACACACACACATAAAGGCAAACAGATGCACGTGCTGTGAGGCAGGCAGCTGATTTATTTGTGTTGACTGAGGCTCAGGAGGTGGCGATTAGGCTAGAAAGACACTTAGAAAGATGAGCCGGATGTGTGTGTTTATATGTGCACATGTTGGCATGCATAGGGGTGTCACCATGCCGGACACTGACAGCGTTGTCATTGCCCTATGGTCTTGTTTATGTGTTTTTAATGAGCAGCTGTCTGACCCGACCCTGAACATGAGATTCACATAGGAGAATTTATTGCAGGAATATTGTCACAGGTTATGCCAAACTTGTGTGCATATTTGTCTCTTTCTTAATTTATGTCAGTCAACGTGATCTGTGTGAGTTCATTGGCTGATCATGTTAACACACACAGCCAGGGGACTGTATAATATTACTATAAAGCGAAGTGTAAGAACATCCTCCAAATGGCCCATCTGGAGCCCAGTCCCCCTAAGCGGAGATCACCAGCATGAAACTCGTGTGTCAACATGTTTTAATTGGAACATAATCATCCAGGTTTGCTGAGGATTATATAGGTTTTGAGCCTGGGAAACAGGTTATTGGATGTGAGCGTATGAAGCTATTTTATCATGTTCAAACATGTTTCTCTGTTAGCACTTTGGCGTCAGCTGTAATGAGACTCGTTTCACCAGGGGAAGACCCGTCACACGCAAGAACAGATGCACATACAAAATGCAGACAAAGCCACACAACATTGTTAAAGAGAACCTTGTAATTACACATTTTGTCTTTATTGGTTCTTAATTTTAAGTCAAAACTTAACAATGCTTTCAGTTACTGAAGGAGTTTCTGGACTATCTCCAGACTGCAATGTAGAAACTAGTTTATTTTATCGAAGCTGAAACAACTTCTGGTTGATCATCTGTTAATTAGGTGATGATAATATTTGGTGACAGTTTGATATCTGAGTAAAAAGATGTCCCAAAACTTCCTGGTTTAAGTCGTGTTTTTTTTCTTCCGTATGTGGTAGTAAATCTTTCCATCACTATTTAAAATCACTCCACTATTTCTCTCACTTGAACTTATATTACCTTAAGCTTTGGTTCATATAATTGTATATACAGAAATAGTGCATAAAGCCAATTTACATTTATTGTTAGCCTTCAGGCTGTAACTTGACATGAAGATTTTCCTTTCCTGCAGCTTTAATCATGTTTGATTCAGTGCTCATACATGCATAGACTGTATCTGAGTGATATATTCCCTGGAGTAATGATATGTCAGTCTGTAGGTTTTAACAATTCAGAAAACAATAAAACCGCTCCACACTGATTGGTCAGACTGTGAGTGTTTGACCTCTGTATGCATCAGAGGTGACCACCATCAAATACTTGAGCAGTACATGAATTCAAACAGCCTTATGATAAACAGTTAACTGTTACAAGAAAGTAAAATGACTTGCGTCCAAGCCACAGTGTCCCTAGGCATGTTGGAAGTCATTTCAATACCACACTCAGGAATACACAATCATTAGCTGACTGTAGATTTAAGACTAACTCAAAGAATTGATTTGAGTCATTGATTTGACTGCGGTGACTTACTTTACTGCCAAAAGATTTGGCCCGAGATTTGAAAACGTTTGAAGGTTTGATGTCAGGTTTCTTGCTTTTAAAGTTCCTAAATGCTAAAATTTAATTGGACAGCAACAGGCAGATTTTGTGTACTCAGTCCAGTGCTTTCGTTCTCTGTTAGGTTCAAACAAATTCATAACCAACATATAATTTGTTCAATTAAATGGACGCAGTCAAACTCCAGACTATCCTGTGGGTTGGATACCACTCATAGGCTGCAAATTCAGAAAGGTTGTTAAAGATTTTTTAATCTGATATTGGAATAGCAGGCTAGTAAAGAGCCAGCCCTAAGCCATACACTTCATTTAAGTATTATGCCTATATTAAATAGATTTCCTTTAGGCTATTTACATAATTTGAGAGGATTCATATTATTCAGTCCTTTTCTTTGGGCAACATTCATTGCCCAGACCTTTGACCTGAGCGTGACCTCAGTGACTCGAAGCTGAAAATCAACATAAAACATTAATTCATATATTTTTATACATGCACCTGCATGCAGGTGTCTGGGAGGCAGGCAGACAGGCGAGCTGGCCGACAGACAGAGATGAAGGTATTAAAAGTCAGCTGATGTCTTTCTGCTGGGCTCCGCGGTGAGCTATGAGTGAAAGATGATAGGAGAGAGACAAGATAGATTGGTAGGGGAGGGAGACCAAGAGGGGGAGAGTGTGACAAGCAGGAGATGATAAGCAATGGGTAAACAGTTCACGGCAGATTTCCTTTTACAGGTGATGAATGACAACAACTGCTCACCGCCTTGCTCTCTTTCTCCCTCTGCCTCTCTTTTTGATGGCTACCTCCTCTCTTCTCCTCCTTCCCTTTCTCTTCTGTTCATTAGGTGCTCCTTTCTGAGTAAACACTGTTAGAAAACAGACAGCAAGCGAGAAATAGAGAAGGAGAAATTAGAGCGTAGAAATGGAAGGACTGGGAAGGGTAACGTATGGACAAACAGGAGGGAGTGAAGAAGAGAGAGATGCGGATAAAGTGGATTTTCCTTATTCAGATCCTTAGTTAATGAGCTGGAGGGAAGCTGAAGCACCTGTTGACTGTTATGACTGCACTTAAAATCTATCAATTTTGAAGCTTGCCAATCAGCCATGATTGCTTATTTCTTCCTTGCCAGCATACTAACAGAACTAATTATTTCATGGCAATATGTTCACAAATAGCTTTCCTTATTTATGTCAGATCACCCGTTATATTTTAAAGTTACATATAAATGAAATATGCTAATAAATAATCTTTTTCGCACAATTATCAGCTTACATTTAATTACCTTTGTCCCGGTGGATTACAAACACTGTGCATTTCCATTCCCCAATGGAATCAAAACAAGTAAGACCGGTTTTTTCCAGTTCATCTGAGGACATTCCCATAAAGTTGAACCTTTCACTACCTCCTCCAGGTCTTTGTATTCAAATCACAATGAACAGCAACAGGTTTATTTTACTTCTATTTTCATGACTGGGCTGTTTTTAACCACATGAACCATCCTGTGGTTTAAGGTGGCCTACACCATGTTTCAGCCACACCAACTGTCCTTTTTGGGGGCTTTTCTGGCACTTTAGTAGGCACTTCTGAGCAGCCCTGAAAAACAGCTGATCTTGAGCTCATCCCTCATTGGTTAAACTCTGAACAATCCCCATTTAAAAAAAAGGGGGGAAAAAGCAACAGCAGTAGTAAGACAAAGAAAAGCATTGTTGTAAATATTACATTACCTTTAGAGTATTGTGGATTCTGCAACACTAGAAACAAAAAGGCTTAAATGGCTGATCAGGGGGCTGTTCATGCAGCGGAAAGTCAGCTAATGGCAGCCTCCCATGCCTCTCATCCGTAACTCTGTGTGTTTGAAGTATTTATCAATTTTTGACCTGCTGGTGGCACAAGATGAAATTAGCAATCATCCTGTAGGGAACATGGATGTTAGTGCAATAGATTTATAGAATTTAACCCCCCGAGCCAATGCTATTATCAAAGCTAAAAACAAATTGATTTTATGTGCTTATTTTTGTCATTTTCAGCCTTTGCTAAAGTTCTCATAAGCTGTTACATGCACACATGTTTTACAACTTAAGGAAAACAGACAGATGTAGTAAAATCAGACAAAAGAGGAAAGGAAAGCAGAAATAGGCACGGGATACAAGAACAAATAGATAGGTCATAGCCCTTTACTCTCTAGCTTACCACACTGGATTTTATTACATACTATAATTTCTGTGGCAGCCATTTTATGTGTACCCAAAGAGATTACTATGATCCAAGAGGAAGTATCGCATTCATCCTCCCTGCCTTGTTTGCCAGAATATATAAATCCAGCAGCATTCAGGATGGCAGCTTTGTATTTATCCAGTTTAAAGCACATCACCAGCTGCTTTCAGTGACTTTCTGTCTGCTTTAAGATCGAATTGTTCATATTCAAACAAATTTAAATGACAGTAGTCTCACTTTGTAGTTTCCACTGCACTTAGGATACATCAGCACTGTTTTAAGTTAGGTTATGTCATTTACTTTTCTCTCACACTTCATGGTTTTTGCTCTCGTTGCATTTTGTGTTTTTGGTGCACTATTTATATGCACGAGCTGTTTCATTTGCAAATTCATCCTGTTAAAGGTATCAAGCTCAAGGTTTTTTATATGCTACTTGTAAATGCTTGATTGTGCATGATTTGTGCATGTAAGTTGTATGTGAATTTACTAATTATCACATTAAACATATGTTTTTTCAAGATATCTTCATCTCAGTGATGATATTAGCTGTTTAAACTGCAGTTGGGACAGCAATAGGTAAATCTCCTCTCTCTCTTTTCTCAGGTCATATTTGAAGCAGAAGTTTCGGACAGCAAAGCCGGCTTCATCGCCATAGACGACATTCAGGTGCTCAGCTACCCATGCGGTGAGTCATTAGCATGCCAGCAATTAGTCCTAGTTCGCTGGATAGACGCTGATAGCTTTGGCCACTAATTAGACTGTACCTGGGATGGTTTCTGTTGCACTTGAATGGGTAGATAAGTGGGAAGGTGACACAGGAGAGGAGGGATGCGGTGAGAGGAGAAAGACAAGTCATAGAGAAAAATGAGAGAAATAAAAAAAGGAGAGAGGAGGAAACACAGAGAGAAAGAGGGGAATAGGAGAGAGTGAAGCGGGAAATGAGACAGTATTAGGGCAATCATGGAGAGAGAAGATTCTGACCACTCAGCAGTTCTCTCCTTTCTCTTTAACCCACAAGCGCGCGCGCACACACACACACACACACACACACACACACACACACACACACACACACACACACACACACACACA